>JAOWBN010193129.1:0-15489 GCA_028565015.1 Pinguicula moranensis
ATTTTACATGTTATAAATAAAGAATATAAATAAACAAGTAGTGAAGGTTGCTACAATCATATATACAATATTAAAGTATTAATACATAGGCCTAAGGTGATTGGACTTAGGACATAACACTAACATGAAGAACTTAGTGTTACTTCATTATAGGTGGTTGGATCACCATTCATTCTCAACTTTGCGTCGATTATATCCCCACCTGTTTGCAAAGGTTGATAAAGACAAACTTTTTTGTGATGCGTGAAATTGGGTAAGCATACTGGGAGCTCGTATGTCAGCTCGGTTAGCAGGAGCTCCTATGCCTTTGAGTTGGTGAATTCCACAATAACAATCAATGGATTTTGATACTTTGTGACTTTCATTGACCGTTACTCTCGAATTACCTGGCTTTATCTGATGAAGATTAAGATTGAGGTGTTTACATATTTTAAAGATTTTCTTAAAAGCACTCAGACATAGTATGGAGTAGCAATAAAGGCATTGAGGTCAGACAATGGGACAGAGTACACCAATAGAGCGCATTTGCAGAGTATCTGTCATCGCAGGGAATCCAATACCAAACCACAAGTTCACATACACTAGAGCAAAATGGGATGACAGGGAGAAAAAATCGTCATCTTCTAGAGGTTGCTCGGAGTATAATAATTGCAATGAATGTTCCTAAGTACTTTTTGGGACAAGCAGTTCTGATAGCCACCTTTCTGATCAACAGGATGCCCTCACGAATATTGGAGTGGAGGTCCCCGTTTCAGGTGTGGAAAGGCTCAAAGCGAGACATTCTTTCTTTGAGAACCTTCAGTTGTGTGTGCTTTGTGTAGGACAACAGAAAAGGGGTAAGAAGTTGGATCCGGAGGGTATTAAGTGTCTTTGTGGGGGTACTCTGCTACTTAGAAAGGATATGTTGGTTGGAACCCAGTTGAAAGGGATGTCACATTCCGAGAGCATGGGTTTTAATCCTCCCATGGAGTATCCTCATTCTTTGATGACTCGCCAGATCCGAGAGGTATACGACGAGAAGGTGAGAGTAGTAGTGAAAGGGGTGAGAGTAGTAGTAATAGGGAAAGCCGGTGATAGTACGACTTGGATACATTTCTTGCCCTTGCCCGACTAGTGAGTCAGTAGTAGGGAAGTAGACTAAGGAGGATTTGATTCATGAGAGGAAGATTAAGGGTTAGGGGGAGCCACACTTAGTATATACGAGACATCATCCCCATGCCTGGTGGAAGAGAAGAAAGGACACTAGAGAGTTGTCTGAGTCGCCTATGCCTGTACCATGCCTAGTGTCTTTTCCTGCTTCGACTATGGGATAACTTCATCTTCATTAGTCCCTTCAGGTGATGTTACTCCCTCCCTTGATATTATTCTTCACGTTTCCCAGCCGGTTAGGAGGACCATCCACAAAAATACGGAGGATTCCACCTAAGAGATATGGTGTTTACAAAATATTGCTCATCCCCATGATATTGCCCATTTTCTTTCCTACTCAAACATATTTACCGAACATGAAACATTGATTGCATATTTAGACATTGACTCGATCCCTAAGTGTTGGTAGGTTGCTAAAGAAGATCCGAGGTGGGAAATTGCCATGATAGAGGAGCTTGAAGCTCTTGCAAAGAATAAAACTTGGCGGCTCGTGCCACTGCCTCCTGGTAAGAAGACAGTTGGATGTAAGTGGGTATTTACTGTAAAGCAGAACTAGGAGGGTAGAGTTGAACGCTATATGGCACGACTATTAGAAAATGGATACAGCCAGGTCTATGACATTGATTACGATGAGGACTTTACACAAGTGGCAAAAATGAGCAAGGTAAGAACCCTGATCACCATAGCAATAGACAAATTGTGGAAGTTACACTAGCTTGATGCGCTGAATGCATTTCTTCATGGTGACCTGTTAGAATAAGTGTATATAGGGATTCCCCCAGGATTTGGAACCATTCAGACGGTTTGTAAGGTTTGCAAGCTTGATAAGTCATTGTACGGCTTAAAATAATCTCGTCGGGCTTGGTTTGACAGGTTCAGGAAAGTTATGGTTGGCATAGGTTATCAGCAGATCAATGATGATCATACTACATTTTTCAGAGAAGATGATAGTCATACCACGATGCTTGCAGAGTACATGGATGACCTAATCATTACTAGTGACGATGAGAGTGAGATTCTGAAGCTAGAGATGTGACTTAGCATGGAATTTGAAATAAACAATTTGGGAATTATTTTGTTCCAGAGGAAGTATGTTCTAAACTTATTCCAAGAGACAGGTATACTGGGTTGCAAGCCTACCATGATGCTGATTTATCAAAGGTCGAAGTTGAGTGCAAAAGTAAGAGAGCCAGTTGACAAAGAGAGATATCAGAGATTGATAGGTCGGTTGATATATCTGAACCATAACCGACCAGATTTATCTTTTGCTATGAGTGTGGTGAGTAGGTACATGCATGATCCTAGAAAGGATCACATGGATGCCATGTACAAGATAGATACCTGAAAAGTACACTGGGAAGGGGACTGATCTTTCGAAAGAACGAGCATCTGAATGTTGAAGGCTACTGCGATTCATACTGGGCTACATGTGTTGATGACAGGAAGTCCTCATTTGGATATTGTATGTTTGTAGGAGGCAATCTAGTCTCTTTGAGGAGTAAGAAACAACCAATAGTGACCTGTTCTACAACTGAGGCAGAGTACAAAGCCATGAGCCTGAGTGTTGCATAGATGATTTGATTGAGATCCATGCTTGTGGAGCTCAAGATGTACCTGGGGCCCTAGATGAAGTTGTGGTGTGACAACAAGTCAGCCATCAGTATTGTCAACAATACAGTATATCATGATAGAACCAAACATGTGGAGATTGATATGTTTTTCATCAAAGAGAAGTTGAACAGTGGGCTATTGGAGCTGAGTCACATAGTCACCAAGGATCAAGTTCCCGATTCTTTGAGTAAAGGCCTTAGTTCCATAAATCTAGAAGGATTTTGTAGCAAGATGGGCTTAATAGGTATATTTCACCAATCTTGAGGGGGAGTGTTTGTATTTGAGTTTAGATTAGGGACCTGACTATAATTAAACTATACTTTGCTTGTATTTAAACCTAAGGGAGAATCAGGAATAAACATGTTTTTGATTCCCAGATTACAATTGAAAGCATGCGCTGGAACTCATAATGGAGAGAGAGTTTACAACTTTCCACAGGGTCACATGGAACAGGTAAACAATGTTTGTTATTACTTTAGATTTTATTTTTGTTTTGGGTTTTCTTATGTGTTTGATATAGGAGTATGCCAATATGTAGTTAGAGGCATCAAACAATTAGGAAGTGAATCTACATGTTCCAAGATTCAATCTTTCTCTAATGATCTTGTGGAGTGTCGTTCATGTTAGTGTACTAGTACTTTTTCTACACTTCTATTTTTGTTAAAAAGTCCTTATTTTCTTACTCCATTTTGTATTCATGGTCTTGCACATATCACTTAACAACCATAACCAGATTTAAGCATCAACTATGCTCGAGTTTTGTCTTGAAATCATCGTTGTCTAAATGCTTACGAATCTTATACATGCATTCTTGTAGCAAAAAGAGCCAACTACTCTGGATCAATTGCTTCTTGATCTCCCATAATAGGAAGTTCACTTTTTTCTGCAAGATTTTGTCTGCATCTGATACAAGTATTCATGGGGTATTCACTGTTCATAGGAAGCATGCAAGTGAATGCCTGCCTCCATTAGTAAGAATTATCAAGTGAAGAAGCTCGAGTTACTAGTGTCGTAGGGTATTTTTCTCATTCTACCAGCATATACAGAACCTAGCAATCATATAAGTATGTTGTTGATATTCTAAGGACATGAGCCAACCAATCCTTGCTCAATAGGGATGGCCATTTGAGCTAAAGGGATTCGAGATTCCTGAATTTCGATGGTCCGAAATCCCAGACTCTAAAAATTCTCAGGATTCCGTGTGTGTGGTCAAGGAAGAAGACCGCATATACATCTCCCGAAATATTTCAGGTCAGGAATGAGGATATCCTGGTGCCCTGTTCCAGTTTTGGTCCAGGAATGGGTGTATCATATTCCCAGACCGAAATCTCGAATGACCACCCCTACTGTTCAGGATTTGGTTTTCATAGAACTCCATGGTTACGGGGAGATCATTGTTCAATGATTCAGGATGATGAAGCTGGAACATTGATACACCCATTCCTCGCGCAATCCCTACAAACATAGTGAACACAATGTGTAGGATAACTTTTAATTCAGGATTAGATTGGTAAATTACTAATTTATGAAATGACGTGGCGGAGTTATATAATTTTTAACCTACATCACCAAACATTAGATTAGAAATCCCAAGTTTTCGTAATAATCCGAAATACCTTGTGACAATGTAGCAAACCCGTTGGAGATTTTTGAATACGATAGCAATCACACAATTATACTTTAGTCGGGATTATTCTAATTACACTACCAAACTAACCCTTGGTGTATATAATTATATATACACATGTGTATATATATATACACACACATATATATTATTTATTTATTATCTTAATTCTCTAATTACCTATTCTCACAATTAAAATCTCCACTAGGTTTGCTAACTTGCAACACTAAACTCATGCTATTTATTTTGAAAGTATAATAAGTTTAGCGTTCGGAAAGGAATAGGACCCGAATCCACTTTTTCACGCTTAAGTATTACCGGTGTGTGATCCGAAGTCATTCTTTCTAGTGCCAGTTAATGCAAGCATGGACACTTTAGTATCCATCCAAGGAGAGCAAGGAAAGATAGTCTACTTGCCAAAGTATAGCGCTGGTTTGTCCACGTGTATCGAAGTCTTCGAAATGGAATGTCTATATGCTTAGATTGTTGGATGAACTGATCAAAATCTCTCATTTCACTAGATGACAAGGTGAGATGAGCTTTCTCTCTTCAACATTACAAACTGCGTTGAAATCATCGCATACACACCATAGGCCTGTTGGATTAGACTGCGACAGATTTTGGATATCAAGCCAGAGCTATTTTTTTGTTGGGATTCCACACGGTGAATAGACATTTAGTATAGCGATCTTTCATTTCTCCAATCCCTATTCTCCTTTAAGAATCAGTAGTCCTAGTAATTCTAAACGTCTTTCGCAAACAAACATCGGGATTCCAAATACAGAGGAGGCTCCATGAATTTCCTTCTTCTACCTTTGCACGCTAATCAAAGCCGCTACTTGGCCAACTTTCATGACAATATCTAGCGGTACCGATTCCATTTTTGTTCGTGAATACACAACATGTTGATCCTATTTTTTTCGTATCATCCTTTTCATGTCTTGCTGTTTTCTTGCATCGTCCATTCGTCTAACATTATAAGTCGTGATGTTCATTAAGCAACTTGACTCACCACCTCCAGAAGCCTCACTCTGCTTAATCTTGTCAATACTGTTCCGATCATGATCCTCCATTTGATCAATGATGGTCGTAAGTTTAGCAACTCGGACATTTGATTTAACTCCAATATCTTAGTCAAGTGCCAAAATTTGTGTAAATTCATTGACTGTGAAGCTACCTGCCTCATTTTAAGAAATAGCAAGACAAGTTGATACGAATCTTCGTATGCATGTGGAAGCTAAGATCTACAATTTCATTTCTTGCATAATGAAACAACCAACGTACAAATAGTATGCTACAAAATACAGCGTACAACCCGACCCCAAAAGTCACACAAAAACTTGTATGGAAAGCTGCAAGATGGAGAATCTGTTATGCTATAGAAATCCAATAAAACATGTTTCATAAACCTCTAACTTAATGGTTATGAAAGGAACGAACCAATGCAGAGATTCAATTGAACGCCTAACTGAAGTTCCACCCAAAGATCAACACGAGATCGAGGGTACACTTTTACAAAGATCAACTAAGGTGCAATGCAACCAATTCTCTAAAGAACAAAGAGGTTCCTCTAGGTTCGTAATATTCAAAAAACAACATCCCATACAATAAAAAAATGTGCATGCCCTTTTAGAGGAGAGGAGCGGTGACCAACCTACCTAAAACACTAAGAAACCTAATTCGAACCAACCTAAAATACTAAGAGACCTAACTTGTAAAACTACTATTTTATCAAATAATTGTACACAACAAAATTATTAAATAATGTCCTAAAAGGTAAATTGCAAATTACTAAACTGAAATAATTCAAAAAAGAAAAAGAAAAAGGACCATCCCCTTAGGTAGCAACTTGGAACGCCTCTTTTCAGGGAACCTTTCCTTCCTTAGGTGTACCCATACCTAATCTCCAAGCTCAAACACCACTGTCTTTTTCCCTTTGTTTGGCTTGTTGGACGTATTTAGCCATCCTCTTCTCAATATTTCTTTGTGCCTTCTCGTGGATCATCCTTACTACTTCCGCCTTATTTTTCCCATCTATATTCACACGTTCACTCATAGGCAAAGGGTTTAGATCTAATGGTGACAAAGAATTAAATCCATACACAATATCAAAAGGTGAAAATTGAGTTGCAGAATGAATGCTCCTATTATATGCCAATTTCACATGAGGCAAACATTATTCCCAAGTTTTTCTATTCATAGTGATAAGGGTACGTAACAATGATGATAGAGTACCATTCACAACTTCTGTTTGTTCATCTATTTGAGGGTGACATGCAGTAGAAAAGAGCAATTTAGTTCCCAACTTTTCCGATAATGTTTTCAGAAATAACTTAGGAATTTCGTATCTCTATTCGAGATTATAGTCCTAGGCATGCCATGGAGTCTAACAATCTTTTTGAAAAACAAATTGCCAATATGTGAAGCATCATTGGTTTTATGAAAAGCAATGAAATGAGTTATTTTTGAAAATCTATCACTACCACAAAAATGGAATCCCTCCTACCTTGGATCTTTGTTAACCCTAGCACAAAGTCCATTGAAATATCAGTCCAAGGTTCATTAGGTATGGGTAATGGCATGTATAACTCGTGAGGCTTAAGATTAGATTTGGCTTGCTTACATGTTATGTACCTTTCATATATTTTCTCTACATCTCTTTTCATGTTGGGCCAAAAGAAACGCTCTTGTAAAACTCCTAGGGTTATGGCTATACCAAAGTGTCCCATGAGCCCCCTCCATGTGCTTCTCTAACGATTAATTAACGTAAAGAGCATTTAGGTACATTGTTGACATATTTGTAAGTGCACAAAATCGAACAAGTAATAGAGTGATAAGAATGAGTGCCAAACCACGAGGATTGTACGTTGATAAGCTCCAAAGGTAGCAATTTTTACACAATTTGGACAAATGATAAGTTGGTGGATTGTCAAACTACTATCTGAACATGAACATAAATAACATTAAAAAAAATAATGAGGCTGCTTTTGATATTTTTTTTGGTTTAAGTTGCAAAGAATGTAACTGTTAACTTCACTAAGAGTGGAGGTCTAGGGTACTAACTTGACCACTTAGTGTCCTTGGAGAGTTTCTTCCTCAACTTATATTTTTAGTCATTTATCTACAAGATTTTCCTCTTTTAGTAGCTAATCTTTCTCGAGTAGAAGCTCCTCTCTCACGATATGTAAGTGTTTATCTCTCGATCTCGAACTACATACCGAAGGATTTATGCTTAAGAAATCCTCTCACGGTGGCAACAACCCCGTAGACATTCTCGTGCTACGATGATTATTGTTACTTTTACCCAGTCTAGTGTGGTCTTTGTCTCTCGACCTCCAACCACGCTTATTAAACTCATAAATTTTGGCCAAATACAAGCAAGTTAGGGAGAAGGAACGATAAAACCAAACAACATCAACAAAATCTTCCAAAAAGCTAAACATTGAAAATAAACTCCCAAGTTCACCAAGAGCTACATCATTCCACGGAACAAGGTTCTAGCCCATGCTCAAGGCACGAGTTCATGAAAATATGTAAGGTTGGAGTTCATATTCATAGAAAACATCAAGAGAACACAAGAAACTACCTTCAAATTGTTGCTCCTGGATGAGAGCTCCTCTTTTCCTCTCCAAGTCTCCCTTGCACACCCCGAGTCCGAGACTGAAAACTTTATTTGACTCCATGTCAAAAGACTGCTTTATTTAATGAAGAGTAGATTCCATCGGAAGCTTTGAACCAAAGTTAAGGGCAAAATGGTCATCCTACAATTTATTTCCTGCCAGCGTGCACTTGTGGTTTCATGATTGGAGTTGCGGATTGTGTATTTGAGGCCACAACCATGTGATTCAGATCATTTATCCTCATTTCTAGATTCATGAATACATTCCTAAAATCCTAGCAAAACATGAGAAATGGATCTAAAATTCATCTCTAACCATTGAAAATAAGCGGGTTTAAAGCATAAATAACAATATTAAGTTGATACAAAATCAACTTATCAAATATTCCCAAACTTAAACCATTGCTTATCCTCAAGAAATACGTCAAAGCTCCTTATGCATCTTACGGGTCCCCTTACTTTTAAATGTACTCACGCACCCACTTTCACAGCCACATATAGCATTCATGAATTCAGGCATCTCTGCATACGCTCCTTCACCATACGAGAATTACTTGTATCTAAGAATTTGACAAAGTGGGCACGTGGGTCATCCATTTTTTCTGGGTGAAGATTTCCTACTTCGGTGCCAATATTGAAAAATTATCCTATCCAACTTTTCAAACCTTTTTCATCTCCCTTACGTTTAGACATGCCAAGATGGTTAGCGATTGAGATAGACATTATTTTTAAAGCCAGTATTTACAAACTCTTTATCAAGATCATACATTGGATTTTCGAGAGCAATTCCTTCATACAATAAGTTCAAGAGCATTTCTATACAAAAACAGATGCTCTTGTTGCTTCTTTTTGTTTGAAATAGATCGGTTGCTTAGACGCTTTAGCTTACAAACCTTTCGTCTGTATATATATGTTTATATATATATATATAATATTTTTACTTTTTGTATCTATAACTTGTCCCGACTTGTTTAGGTTTAGAGAGGCTACTTCTAGTTTGAAAAGTTGCTCGGTATGCTTAGTTAACCAAAGCCTAAATCTGAATTTCTTCCCTTTTAAATGTTCCCCACAATGTCCCCAATATCAATCCTTTTTAACTATGTAATTCAATTGTTTTTCTGAATGACATTAGTGTACCCTAATCAAATCGTACATCAAAATAGCAAAAACGAAGTCCAAAAACAACAAACCATAGCAACCAAAAGAAATAGTTCAAAGTCACGAGCAAACAATGGATTGAAATAGTTCGACGAGAATGACGAAAAGTAGTAAACTAGCAGGTAAAGTCATAGGATAAAACCATCCTCAAACTTAGAGCGACATTGCCCTCAGTGAGGATAAAAGATAAGGGAGTTTAAAGGAATACTCCCTTGAGGCAGGCAGATGGTTCTTCAGTACGCCTTGGAATCGGAGTTAGACCCCACAAGTTTGTAAGTGCATTCTTTGCCCTCATCTTTGTCCTCTTCATCCTCCGTTTCGTCCTTCAAATCCGCATCTTCGTCTCTAGAGGGTGCCGATTAAGGGGCAGTGACAGTGGGGAAACTGGGTATTGGATGTCTCAGGTTGCGGACATGAGGACGATGTTGGTGTGGATTACTGCAACAAAACTGTATGTAGTGTTGGGCAAATGGGAGGGACGGGCTAACCCGCCCTGCCCATCGCGGGTTGGCTGGCTGGGATACCCATCCCGCCCTGTCCATTTTATTGTAACATGGGTGTTGCTAGCTAGCCCATTTTGTAAATGGGCCGGTGCAAGCCCACCCATGTTTGAAACGGGAGAGATAGGTTCAGCCCGTTTTGCCCGTTTATGTGCTAGTCGGCTCGTTGCCCTGTTTACCCTGTTCAACATATTTGGCCTGTTTAGCACTACAAAATACAAAACCAAAAGCAAAATATATAAGGTCCTAAATCAATATGAGTTCAAAAAAGTTCCAAATACACACATCAAATACGGGAATCGAGATATATGCCAAAGCCACCAGCAAAAGTCCAAAAGCCACCTGATGCAACCCAAGTTGCAGCCAAGCCCAAACAAGAGGTCCACGACCCCAAGGATGGAGAGGACGAATCCATGCTGTCCATTGAAGATGAAAATGAACTTGAGAAGGCCATGAAGCCCGCTAAACAATATGATTCACTCATTATGTCCAATGGGACTATCACACGGATGAAGTCTAAGGAATTCAAGGAGGTTATAAATGGGAAGCTCAAAGAAATGTGGGCTGAAAATATGACATTTGGAATTTTTGGACCCCACGACCCAAAATGTTGAATGGGCCCCACGGCCCAATTGAGAAGACTCGGCCCATTAGGGTTCAATGTCTAGCCAAAGAGGGGATGTCCAAGGCCCAATCCATCACAAATAAAGAGCTAAAAACGCGGAGGAAAGAGAAAATTGGAAAAAAAGGAAAGCTCAAATAAATGTGGGCTAAAAATATGATATTTGTAATTTTTGGAATGGAAAGTTCCTACAATTTAGGGATTTTGTCTACTTAGCTAAGGAAAGGTGTTCCCTACACAACCAACACTCCTTTGTCCATTCAAGAAGCTTCTTTACAAGATCAAGACTCCTAAGGAAACAACAAAAAAGTGGCCTAAATTTCCCTCATAGCATAAGACAGGATTTTGGTCCAATTTCTATCATTAATTAGTTTCCTAGTTATTTTAAAAGTCCCTTATTAATGTTGCACGAATTTTAATCAAATTCTAGGATTAGCTATGCCTATATAAAGGCCTTGACAACCTTTGTATTGTACACACAAGTTTTGAATTGAGTTTTGTGAGAATTGTATTATTTTTTAGTTTTAAACCATCTTCGACTTTTCTTTTCTCTTTGAATCAAGTGGCATCGTTCTTTCAAACAACTAATCCTTAATTATTGGTCGATACATTGGTTATGTTCAGGGGATTATTTGGTGGCGTTTTTGGTTACAATTTTTGTGACTTCTCGTTGGTTGACACAAGTTATCTTTTGGCGAAAGCACAACAAATTCGTCCCGTTTAGATCTTGTGTTTTTTGAATCTTGAATTGGTGTAGGGTTTTTCCACAAGTTTGGCAAGGATTCATATCATTTGAAATGATGCAACCCAAGTTGCACCCAAGCCCAAACAAGAGGACCACGACCCCAAGGATGGAGAGGATGAACCAACGATGTCCATTGAAGGTGGAAATGAACTTGAGAAGGCCATGAAGCCCCGCCAAACAACATGATCCACTCCTTATGTCCAATGGGCCTATCACAAGGGTGAAGTCTGAGGAATTCAAGGAGGCCATAAATGGGAAGCTCAAAAAAATGAAGGCCGAAAAGGACATTCGGAATGTTTGGACCCCACGACCCAAAAATGTCCAATGGGCCCCACAGTCCAATTGAGAAGACCCAGGTCATTAAGTTTCAATGTCTATCCCAGTAGGGGAAGTTCAAGGCCCAATCCATCATAAATAAAGAGCTAAAAACATGGACGAAAAAGAAGGAGGAAAGAAAAAATTGGAAAAAATGAAAGTTTCTTACAATTTAGGGATTTTATCTCCTTAGCTAAGGAAAGGTGTTCACTACACAACCAAAACTCCTTTGTCCATTCAAGAACCTTACTTACAAGACCAAGACTCATGAGGAAACCACAAAACGTGGCCTAACTTTCCTTCGTAGCCTAGTACGTGTTTTTGTTCCAATTTCAATCATTAATTAGTTTCCTAGTTACTTTAAAATTCCCATATTAATGTCGCAGTAATTTTATTGAAATTCAAGTATTAACTATGCCTATATAAAAGCCTTGACATCCTTTGTATTGGACACACAAGTTTTGAATTGAATTTTGTGAGACTTGTATTCTCTTTTGTTTTTAAACCATATTCTACTTATCTTTTCTCTTAGAGTCAAGAGGCGTCGTTCTTTCAAACAACTTATCCATAATTATTGGTCGATACATTGGTTATGTTCATTGGATTATTTGCTGGCATTTTCGGTTACAATTTTCATGACTTCTCGTTGGTTGACACATGTTGTCTTTTGGCGAAAGCACAACAAATTCGTTTCGCTTAGATCTTGTGTTTTTTGA
Organism: Pinguicula moranensis; assembly: GCA_028565015.1. Taxonomy (NCBI): domain Eukaryota; kingdom Viridiplantae; phylum Streptophyta; class Magnoliopsida; order Lamiales; family Lentibulariaceae; genus Pinguicula; species Pinguicula moranensis. The sequence goes on from JAOWBN010193129.1 coordinate 12,063, forward strand.
ATCTTGAATTGGTATAGGGTTTTTCCACAAGTTCGACAAGGATTCATATCATTTGAAATGATGCAACCCAAGTTGCTCCCAAGCCCAAACAAGATGACCATGACCCAAAGGATGGAGAGGATGAACCAATGATGTCCATTGAAGGTGAAAATGAATTTGAGAAGGCCATGAAGCCCGCCAAACAACATGATCCACTGCTTATGTTCAATGGGCCTACCACAAGGGTGAAGTATAAGGAATTCAAGGAGGCCATCAATGGGAAGCTCAAAGAAATGAAGGCTGAAAATCTGACATTTGGAATTTTTAAACCCCACGGCCCAAAAAATGTCAAATAGGCCCCACGGCCCAATTGAGAAGACCCAGACCATTAAGGTTCAATTTCTAGACCAATAGGGGAAGACCAAAGTCCAATCCATCATAAATAAAGAACTAAAGTTGTGAAGGAAAGAGAAAGAGAAAATAGAAAATTGGAAAAAAAAAAGGAAAGTTCCTACAATTTAGGGATTTTGTCTCCTTAGCTAAGGAAAGGTGTTCCCTACACAACCAACACTCTTTTGTCCATTCAAGAAGCTTCTTAACAAGATCAGGACTCCTAAGGAAACCACAAAACACGTGGCCTAACTTTCCCTCATAGCCTAGGACATGTTTTTTGTCCAATTTCTTTCATTAATTAGTTTCCTGGTTACTTTAAAATTCCCGTATTAATGTTGCAAGAATTTTATTCAAATTATAGGATTATCTATGCCTATATAAAGGCCTTGACAACCCTTGTATTAATCACACAAGTTTTGAATTGAGTTTTGTGAGAATTGTATTTTCTTTTTGGTTTAAAACCATCTCCGACTTATCTTTTCTCTTTGAGTCAAGTGGCATCGTTCTTTCAAACAACTTGTCCTTAATTCTTGGTTGATACATCTGTTATGTTCAGGGGATTATTGGGTGGCGTTTTTGGCTACAATTTTCGTGACTTCTCGTTGGTTGACACAAGTTGTCTTCAGGTGAAAGCACAACAAATTCGCTTTTAGATCTTGTATTTTTTGAATCTTGAATTGGTGTGAGTTTTTTCACAAGTTCGACAATGATTCATATCATTTGAAATGATGCAACCCAATTTGCACCCAAGCCCAAACAAGAGCACCATGACCCAAAGGATGGAGAGCACGAACCCATGATGTTCATTGAAGTTGGAAATGAACTTGAGAAGGCCATGAAGCCCGCCAAACAACTTGTCCTTATGTCCAATAGGCCTATCAGAAGGGTGAAGTCTAAGGAATTCAAGGAGGTTATAAATGAGAAGCTCAAAGAAATGTGGGCTGAAAATATGACATTTGGAATTTTTGGACCCCACGACCCAAAAATGTCAAATGGGCCCCACAGTCCAATTGAGAAGACTCGGATCATTAAGTTTCAATGTCTATCCCAATAGGGGAAGTTCAAGGCCCAATCCATCATAAATAAAGAGCTAAAAACGTGGACGAAAAAGAAGGAGGAAAGAAAAAATTGGAAAAAAAGGAAAGTTCTTACAATTTAGGGATTTTATCTCCTTAGCTTAGGAAAGGTGTTCACTACACAACCAACACTCATTTGTCCATTCAAGAAGTTTCCATACAAGATCAATACTCCTAAGGAAACCAAAAAACAGGTGGCCTAACTTTCCCTCATATCCTAGGACATGTTTTTGGTCCAATTTCTATCATTAATTAGTTTCCTAGTTACTTTAAAATTCCCTTAATAATGTTTCACTAATTTTATTCAAATTCTGAGATTAGCTATGCCTATATAAAGGCCATGATATCCTTTGTATTGGACACACAATTTTTGAATTGAGTTTTGTGAGAATTGTATTCTCTTTTACTTTTAAACTATCTTCGACTTATCTTTTCCCTTTGAGTCAAGTGACAACATTCTTTCAAAGGAAACCTAGGCGGAAGAAGAGCACCATTAGTGCAACACCACAATCCAACAAGGTAACATCATTTAAAATTGTTGGTGAGACTCAGCAATAGAAGGTGCAGGTCATTGATGCAACAAACATTCTTGAGTTAAAAGGTATTGACGTTATACCACCCACAAGGGACGTACCACCTCTTGAGAGTGTCTATAATATTCAGTTAGAAGATGTGCAACTTTTAAAACCTGAGCATGATCTTAATGTGCAAAGCTCCAATTCTGAAATTATAATAGTTAGTGAAAGTCAAGAAAAAGAAAGAGAGATTGAGATTACGAGAGAAAAAGAAAGAGAGATGAAAATATGAGAGAAAAAGAGAGAGAGATTGAAATGATGAGAAAAAAAGAAAGAAAGATTGAGAGTCATAAAAATATGAGAAAAAAAGAGGCTTTGACAGAAAAATCATGTGAAAAAAGCGAGTTGTGCGAAAAAAGTGAGGAAAAATAGAATTATAGAAAGAGTGAAATACTTATGTCCCAAAATATGAGGTTGAAAGATTATTGATTCATTTTGAGCCTATGATTGGATATACATACAAAGAGACTTTGTTATCTACTAACAAACTCGTCGGTTCCCCGTCGAGCAAAATTGTACTGGAATCTGAGAAGCCTTGCAGTTTATTGTCCATCCAAGAGAATGACCCTATGGATTTCGTGACTGGAGACTTTGATCAAGACCGTGGTTTGCATAAGAACAAACACAAGGTGATCAAAGCACCTCGGATGCAAGAAGATGGATCGTTTAATTAGAGGCTTGTTTGTGAATGCAAGAAACCGTGTGGTGATCTAGGTAAGGAAGATAAGGTGAATGGTCCATTGTCCCTATGGTATTCTTCACGTTCCTTCTTAGATACCACATTTCTTGATTGTGTATTCTTTCAAGATTGTTATGCTCAAGGTTTTGATTTTGGTAATGTATTAAATGCACATGGAAAGATGGTGTTTTGTGATAAAGACTTCTTTTATTTGCTTAAACAGTTATTGTATGAGTTATTTTCCTTTGTCGATACACAATTAACTGATTTTGAATATATCAAAGATGGTTATGCTCAGGTATTTATTTTGGAGATGCACGTATATTGTTTGATAAACTTCTTTCTAGCGACCATGCAAAGCCTGGATCTATTTGTTCATAACAAATTTCTACATTGAGTTTGCATATGAATTCCTTTGTACAATTGCTATCAATTGGTTTTGAAAACAAAAAGGGATTATTTGCTCAAAAATCAAATTGTTTTAATGTGTTTGATGCATGGGAAAAATGATAATTAAGAGGCATAATAGATTTTAGTTTCATGAGAATGATTTATATGTGCAAAAGCTTTCAAAACGTGAACTATTTGTCATGATTTATATTGCATTTCTTAGTTGTAATTACATCAAGAAAGTAGATTGCCTTGATCTTAAGATTAAGGGGGTGTTTTGCGCAGACCCTCTTATGCTTATAATTGGATTATAAGAACTTTTTTTGAAAAAATGA
>JAOWBN010193140.1:0-15489 GCA_028565015.1 Pinguicula moranensis
GCGAACTGAATCGCTGTAGTATTGTCATAGTTTAGCTATATAGGATCATCGGGCCTCGAAGTTAAATTGAGGTATTGTAGGAAGCTTTTGAGCGAGAGTGCCCCTAGCATGGATACACTGTACGCGACATATTTTGTTTTCATGGTTGACAAAGCGATACACTCTTGCTTCTTGCTGCACCACGATACGGCTCCTCTACCTAGGATGAAGGCATGTCCAGATGTTGACTTGGACTCATCCAGGTCGTCTTCCAAATCATTATCGTGAATCCCTTTAGACGCAGGCCTGTCCCTGATAGCATAGGACTAGATCAGGCGTTCCACGAAGGTAACGAATGATCCTCTTGACTGCTTCACAATGAGCAAGCCCAAGGTTACTTTGGTAACGGCTCACCAACCCAATTACAAAGAAAATGTTCGGCCGTGTACATAAAATGGCGTACATCAAACTCCCCAAGCACTTGCATAGGGAACATTGCTCATTTCTTTCTTTTCTTTATCTGTTTTTGGGCATTGGTTGAGGCTCAGTGCCATACCCTTATCAACAGCAATGTCAACGGATTTAGAATAATAGATCCTGAATCGCTCTAAGATTTTGTTAATATATGCCAGTTGGGACAAACCCAACATTCTCTTAAAACGATTTCTGCAAATCTCTACGCCTAGGACATACCTAGCTTCACCTATATCCTTCATCTCGAAGACGGAGGATAGACACTGTTTGGTGGCATTGATAATTTTCATGTTATAAGGAGAGAAACATGATTTGTTCCTTGTCATCTTTATCTACCATGGTGAAGCCATACAAAGGAATAGCCTCATGAAACCTGAAGTACCAAAATCTGGAAGACTTTTTAAGTCCATATATAGATCTTTTAAAACGACATACCTTGCCATCTTGACCTGCTGAGACGAACTCAATAGGTTGATCCATGTAGATCTCTTCTTCAAGAGTTCCATTGAGGAATGCAGTTTTTACGTCCATTTGGAATAGTTCGAGATCCAAATTGGCAATCAGGGTTAGAAGTAGTCGAATAAAAGCAATCCTCACCATAGAACAAAATGTCTCTTCATAGTCTATACCCTTCATTTGGGTAAAAACTTTCGCCACGAGTCGGCCTTTGAAATTGTCAATTAATCCATCCACACCGCTCTCAACTTTGAATACCCACTTGCAGCCAATCGATTTTCAACGATGTTGTATATCAACAAGTTTTCAAGCCTCATTTGTTTGCATCGAGTCCATTTCATCATTCATGACACTTAGCCATCTTTCTCTATCGGGTGACTTCATAGCCTTGTTATAAGAGACGGGCTCTTCTACTCCCAAAGGAGCGCAGAAGAATACTTTTTCCTCGATCTAAAAGTATTGTCGAGGAATTCTTCCGCGAGCACTCATTCGGATTACAGGATGTTCTACTTGCCTGGTTGGGAGTCTGCTCTCACTAGCCTTATTGCTCGTGTGGCTGATGGTATGAGAAAGGTCGTTCCAATTAACCCTATGGCTCGTGGGGCTAGTTATCACATCGTCATGGCCTAAATTTTGAGAACTAATCTCATTTATATGAATGAAAGGTGAAGGACTTACCTCCATTTCATGTTGACCCTTATTTGGCTGAATAGGTGGGATTACACTATCTTGGGTGGACTTGTGAAGCATACTCTCCTCCACACCAAGAGATAGTAAGAAGTCTTGTTACAACTCATACAACTGATCATCATATTTTATTTCTTCGATAGTTAGGAACTGATCCTCTAGGAATTCGACATTGCGTCACTCAATTTCAGTCATTGCTCTTGAACCAAGTTTGCCTTGTTGATGGGTTTGGTTGTGCACATAGCCTGCCGAACCCCATGGTCGCATATGGTCCAAGATTGGCTTTCTTCCATTCCATAACTCAAATGAAGTAGTGAGCACACTCTTGTTTGGTACTCTATTGAGGATGTATGTTGCCGTGAGCAATCATCTCTCCAAATGTTAATGGAGAGATTGGTTTGCTCCATCATAAACTTAATCATATCAAGTAGGGTGCGATTCCTACGTTCTGCAACACCATTTTGTTGTGGGTTATAAGGAATGGTAAGTCGCCATACTATGTTCTTTTCATCACAATACTTTTTGAACATATCAGAAAGGTATTCGCGACCATGGTCAGTTAAAAAATTTTAATCTTTCGATCCAACTGGTTCTATACTTCTGCTACGTAGCATTTGAACATATCAAGTGCTTCGTGGCAATGAGATACACGTGTCCGAGACACGAATAGTCATCTATGAATATGATGAAATAAGAAGCCTCATGGCGTGTTTTCATGTTCATGGGTTCGCAAATGTCGGAATGGACTAAATTCAAGTGATTTGAGGCTCGAGAAGCCTTATCGAAAGGCTTCTTGATAGCCTTGCCAGCTAAGCAAGAGTCACACACAGGCAACTTAGCCTTGGTGAGTTTGTTTAATAGATCCCACTTAGTAAGCCTGTTTAACCTATTTTGGCCAATGTGACCAAGTCTACCATGACATTTAACAGATTCAAAAGTTGGTTCTGGAAGCTAAAGTAGTGGAAGGATTAACAAAATTGTTATAAATATCATCCAAATCAAGGACAAAAAATCATGTTTATATGAGTCGTGATCAAACAAATCATCACTGAAAATAATTTTCAATCCTCTAGGACTGAAATTAAATGCAAAAACTCCAATTGTAGCAAAGAAAACAATAAAGAAAACTAAACAATAGTGGACTCCCGGCACATGGTTTGTGCCGTGTAATAGCAGTGTGTTTCCACTACGAAATTGGAGTTTGTAGGTGCCAATAACGATGACATCTTCTTCACTACCATTCCTTTTGGTTATGCTTCGTGTTCCGGCGCCACAACGATAAAACTTGACAAATCCAGCATGGTCATTCACTATGCGTGCCATATTCTTCATACAGTTTGCCTTGAGTTGTTTAGTTACTTTCTTCTTTGTGGCATGTTTCTGAGGTTTCTTTGCCAACTTGCCAAACTTCTTGTTCCTCTTAATGTTTCCCCCATGAGTAGCAAAAGCCTTGACTGGGGGGCGGAAGCTCACAGGCTTTCGTCCTCAAGCTCATCGAGATGCTTGACTATATCAGCAAATTTCTTAATGATAATGTCTTAAGACATCAGAGTTTAAGAAGGAAGCCATCATTTGTCTTCCATTTCATCAAGTAGTGAACGTATCCCATTGGGGACCTCTCTAACCTCATAAATTTCGATCCTGCCAACATTGATTTTGCGCAGCAGATGACTCATAATGTGGAGGCTGGTTTTGTATCTTACAACGTCTGTCTCGTCCATGAGATACTAAATCTTTTTTGATAAGATATCATAGTTCAACCAAGTGAAATTATCACTAGAAGAAAGCTGGTTTATCATACTAGGCGGTGGAATTTCTGCAAGTATAGTTTAAGAATGACATTAGACACAATTTTAAAATTAAATTTTCTGTGAATTACCACATGTGAATAGTAAACCCCCAACTTTTCTCTTTGTACAGAACTCGTCATGAATAGTAAGCTCGTGTCTTCTCCGACTTCATCTTCGTTTTCTCCAAGCAACAACCACTCTATCATTGTTTATCCTATCTTGTTGTGCTCTCCTATTCCCGGGGATGCCTTACGTGCCCGGGAAGGTCCCCTGACTTCTTCCTTCTTCACTCACGGCTCTGCCTTGGTGCTTGCTATTGCAATCACCTGACCTCTCCGCAGGGACGTATCTGGTGCCTGGGGAGCTACCAAATCTCACCCTCACCCTCATCCCTTCTCTACTCTTCTTCAGCTCCTACATAAGACCACACTACACCGTCACACACCATGATCACATGAATGATACCTTCTCAACAACAGAAATGTTTGAGATGTGCTGCCATCAAGGGATGGAAAACCCCTCTAGTACTAAGCCATACAACCAAGAGCTATGCACATACCTTAAGCAACCCAAATCCGATTCATATCCATTCTAGACTGGGTGCACGGTTGAAGGCACCTCCAGTTCCACCACTGGCGATGAAGGCCTCTAACTTATCTTCCATGTACTTTCTGTCAAACTTACCACTTAACTGTAGCTCGGATCGATTAATGGGGATATTGAATAAGCAGGACAATATTCGTTCCCTCAAAATAGCTCGGAAGATGGACCAAAATGGATTACCTTTTGCATTTATGGAACTCAAAGATACTACTGATATAGATAGTATGCCTTTTAAGCTCAACAACGTCTGGATTGGATCTTATCGTCTAAAAGAAAATATTGTGAGATTCTCAAAAAGGCATGTTCACCTAACACAGAAGAAGACACAAGTGAATATGTCTTCGAAAATTGGCCCCTTAGATGGTAAGGCTGTTGTGGTGGCTATGTCTTCGAAGCTGGATTCTCTTAAAGGCAAGGCTGTAGTTATGTCTAAATCTTGTATGGAACTAGTCTCTACAAGTACTGTGAAGGATCAGTATTACAACCTACAGAAGGTCGACCCAACCTTATCCTTCTCTACTAAGGACACACCTGCAGCTTGGCTCTCACAAGGATTTATAGGAGTATTGAAAAAATATGATAAATGGAGGGAACTCCAACTTGCAATGAGAGCTGCTGGATCCCTCAATATCATGGTGAGTCCTATGGGAAACAACAGAGTTCTATTGTGGGAGGAAAACCCTGCCGATATGGGACCTCTTTTGAAGCATGATAAGAAGTGGTTAATGAATTGGTTATCTGATATAATACCCTGGTCTGACAGAAGAGAGAAGCCTCTCACCTACACGAATTGGTATAAAATATTTGGTTTACCACTTCAATTGTGGACAACTAAAAACCTGGAGCTTATAGGGAACAAGCTTGGCAAACTGATTGAGATTGATTAGTGTTCTATTATGCATACAAAACTGTAGGCAGCTCAACTCTTGATTCAATCTGAGTCCCCTAGTCAAATACAGCCAACCATGACTGTTAACATTGATGGTAAAACTACCACTCTGCTTATCCGGGAAATTAGCACTGGGAGACTCCTGACACACCCTTGACAAGACACTACTACAAGCTCTTCTTCGTATAGTATCAAGGATGACTCGGATTCAAACTCCTCTCCTGATACTAACACTGATGGTGCAGAGGTCCAAGAAGAATAAGTAGAATTGATACCATCAAACCAACCCTCTGATACTGCTGGATCAATGAGTACAAAACTATTTACTGGACTGGACAAATCATCTAGGTCCCAAGCTAATCTCCCCCTATCCAGTGGGTTCCTAGGAAACTGGATTGGTGGCATGATTCAAGGGCCTCACTGGCCATTGCTAAAGATACAGATAGCCTAATAGAAGTGGAGACAGAAAACCAACATCTGCTAGAGAATACCACAACAACAATTAGTTTCAGAAGTGAACAAAAGGAATGAACAGGTGCAAAAATCTAAGCATGAACTAATATCTAATGACAATGTGAAGATGATCAAGGACATGGAGGGAAATATAACACCTCAATCTTATCAAGATGTGGAAGAACAACTAGCCTTGGTCTCTGAGGGGGGTACCAATTCCGAGATAGGGGATAGGTCTATCATAGAGATGCATCACAAGGTCATGATACATGACCAATCTCCTAAGGAAGTACCGGCCAATGTGGAAGCTATACATCTATCTTATCCTAAGGATAATGAATCAGAATCTCTATTTAACCCCCATCTTTCATATTTTCCTCTGCTTGAATCTGCCAAATCTATGTATGATCAAGGGCATCCCACAGTTACCCCTGATGCTAAGAAGAATATGCTTAAACCAATAAAGGAAAAAAAAAGGTTATGGACCCAAGACAAGAAGCCAAACCAGGAAGGAAATGAATCCAAATAAAGACAGAGATCAGGCCATACTTAAGGAGTGGATTGATACTTTAACCCCCCATCATTCATCAATATACTAGAGTCCCTGGTGGAAGTACAAGCAGAACTATCTCCAGACAAAATCAGAGCAGAGGCTAATGCAATTATGGCTCTTGGTAAGGAAGTTGGATTATCCTATGGAACCACCTCGGAGGAAACATGTCAAATGCTTATGGAGATACAAGGCAATATATCTAAGGCTCAGATAGTGAGTATAGCAAAGTTGGATCAAACAGAGAGGAAAGATTTTATTAAATGAAGGTTATAACCTACAATGTAAGAGGCTTGTATAGCCAGGGAAGAAGAAGAAGAGTTAAAGTTCTCATTATGGAACAGAAATAAGACTTTATAATCCTCCAAGAAACAAAGATGGATACCATAGACAAAAGCCTCCGTGAACAACTTTGGCCAGACAGAGAATTTGATTGGATTTATCAAGGAGCAAAGGGACAAACTAGAGGACTACTCTGCATCTGGAATAGTACTAAATTCCCTAAAATAAAGGCCCTATCTGGAGCAAACATATTGGGAGTAACAGGTATCTGGAAGAATGATATCATTTTGTCAAATATGTTGAACGTTTATGGCCCAAGAGATCTTCCTTCAAAACAGGCTCAGTGGCATGAATTATTGAGAATCTATGACAACAAGCTGAAGGAAAAATGGTGTTTAATTGGTGACTTCAATGCTATATTGCAAGAGAATGAAAGAAGAGGAGTTGCACTCAACTCAAACTCTCAAGAAATCTCACTATTCAGAGCCTTCACAATGGAAATGAAATTGCATGACTTAAAGATGGAAAGAAGGAAATTTACATTGTACCTCAAGTCATTAAAGGCTATGAGTCGATTGGATAGGTTCTTAGTAATTATTCATGGTTGGGGGAGGATGTTGCATGGTCACAATCAGGATTGGATAGAGATGATTCAGACTAAACCTCTCAGAGTTTTGGACTGCTAGTTGGATGATCCAGATTATAATTCTATGGTGGAACAGGTATGGAACTCTTCAGATGTTATGGGCTATGCCAGCTTCAAGATCAAAACCAGAATCAAAACACTTAAGCAGGCCATTCAAAACTGGAATCAGCAAGCACCAAGGAATTTGATGGCTGAAAGAAAAAGGCTCCTATCCCTTCTTGCATCTAAAGAACTTGAAGTTGAACAAAATCCCTTATTGCTTTCCAATGATATTGATCAGAATGCTCTGATAAGTCTCAGATATGAATTGGAGAACATCACAAAGCAACTGGACAACATACTATATCCAAAATCAAGGATAAACTGGCTCAAGTTAGGGGATGCTAGCACAGGTTATTTCCATAGATGGCTTAATAGAAACAGAAGGAAGAGCATTATTAATTGTGTGCAGGAAAGTGGCACATGTATGGAAGAACCATAGTTAATCAAAAATTATTTCAGATTACACTTCAAAAAAAGGTATTCAGATACCAGCTGGAAAAGTCCTCAGGTCCTTAATATAACTTTTAGTAGACTCTCAAGATCTGCTAAGGAATTCTTGATCAGACCCTTCGCTGAGCAGGAAATTATGGAGGCCATTAATGCATGTGGTAACAACAAAAGTCCGGGCCCTGATGGGTTGAATTTCATATTTATCAAGCATTTCTTTGCATTTCTCAAATCAGACATATATCAGCTGCTTCTGGAATTCAATAGGAATTGTAAGTTATCAAAAGGTAGTAATGCTGCCCATATCTCTTTCATAGACAAAACGGACTCTCCCTTGACACCAGATGATTATAGGCCAATCACTTTAATCGGGGCTATGCCTAAGATAATTGCTAAGGTTCTAGCTTGCAGAACTTCTTATGTGATGGAGGAGTTAACCTGTCCAACTCAAATGGCCTTTTATGAAAGGGAGAAAACTCCTTGATGGTGTATTGATTACTAATGAGGCTATGGATGACTTAAAGAAGCTACACACAAAGGCTTTTCTCTTCAAAATTGATTTTGAAAAAGCTTTTGATACTGCAAAGTGGCAGTATCTAAAGGATGTAATGCTTCAGATGGACTTCCCACAAAGCTGGATTTGGTGGATAAAAGAATTACTTGAAACAGCTACCACTTCAGTCCTTATAAATGAGAGTCCCACCAAGAATTTCTACCGTATGAGAGAACTAAAATAGGGCGATCCGCTATCACAATTCCTTTATCTTATTGCAGCTGAAGGTCTCTCCATCATGATCCGAAAGGCCACAGAGCTTGGCATATTTCAGGAGATTAAATTGGTGCAGACAGGATTCAACTTTCACACGTATAGTTTGCGGATAACACCCTTTTTATTTGGGCAGGGATCCTGGTCTACAGTACAGTCTCTAAAGGTCATTTTACTAAACTTTGAGCTAGCATCTGGTCTCAAAATTAACTTCAGGAAAAGCAGTTTGATAGGTATCAGTCTAATGCAATAAACTATAGAAGACATGGTTGCATACCTTGGCTGTAAAACTAGCTTACTCCCCATGACTTATTTGGGACTTCCTATGGGAGCTTCTTCAAAAAAACAAAAAACTTTGTCCCATGTCTTGAAAGAGTTTACCACATCCCTCAGTCTTTGGAATCATAAATTTCTCTCAATGGGAGGTAAACTGATAGTTATCAACTCTGTCCTTTCAGCTCTACCTGCCCATTATTTTGGTTTCTTCAAGGCACCATCCTCAGTCCTGAAAAAATTGGCATAGTTCCAAAGGACCTTTTCTGTGGGGCAGCAATAAGGATCAGAAAAGGGTGAATTGGGTATCTTGGAATAAAGTAACTACTCCTCATTCAAAAGGTGGTTTAGGGATCCGGAACTTAAGTGCATTTAATGATGCCATGTTGGGTAAATGTTGCAAAATAGAATTCTGGCAAATGAGAAAATCCTAGCTACAGATATATTAAGATCTAAATATGGAAGAAGGGGCATCTTGTCTGCTGGGACACTAAATGAACTCATCAAACCTTCTGCTACAACTGCTAGATTCAAAGGAGTAAGAGATATGCTTCCAGTTGGTGGAAAGAGCTTCAAGAGACCTTATCATCCAACTGGTTTATGCAGAATACTAAGATCAGACTAGGCTCTGGAGAAGGATTGAAATTATGGACTGATAAATTTTTTGCAGGCTGAAAATTTTCCTAGACTTTTTAGAATGGTCACTCAAAAACATATATATGTTTCTGACGCAGGGCACTGGAGGGAAGAGAACTGGAACTGGATATGGTCCTGGAGAAGGCAACCGAGAGAATCAGATATGGAGGAACTAAATACACCGTTATCCTCCCTGCACAGCATCAAACCAGATAGTCAGACCAAGGATAGGTATTTCTTTGAGGGCACAACAGATGGCAGGTACACAGTTAGTGGTGCATATAAGATAATTACTACAGCTCTCCCGCGGCATTATTCTAAAGAAAAAAAAAGTATCATTTACTAAATATCTGGAATTGTTTTACCCCCATGAAAGTCTTAATCTTTTCTTGGAAGCTTATGCAGGATACAATCCCAACCAAAGACAATCTTCAACGTAGAAATATCATACAACAAGGACTGGATATAAGTTTCCCCCTCTGCAGAATAGACAATGAAACCATACAACATTTATTCTCTAACTGTGTAATTGCTATGCAGGTCTGGCAGCTAATGATAGCTTGGTTGTCCTTGGACAGCATAGAGTTACTTAACATTAATGAAGTACCAGCATTACATGTATTTATGGAGATCAAACCAGATATTGTTAATAAAGAGGGTTGGGAAACACTTTGGTTAGCTCTGATATGGTGCATTTGGAAAAGTAGAAATCTGCATTTCTTTCAAGGAATTGATATGACAGTAATACAGCTACTATCTATTATACAAAACTCGTCCTGGTTATGGATCAGAGCCAAAAGAGCTCCGAGATTATTTCCTTATAGCATAAAGGATTGGTTGCTGAATCCATTAAACTGTATCACATTTATTATATGGCTGGTGATAGTATTGCAGGTAAGGATTCAGGCATAATTCAAAGAAGAAATGATCAATTTGAGGGGTAAAAATGAATACTTCAATAACTCAGATCATGATATAGTCTGGTTCTGCTTGTGGAAATCCGAGACACAATATGAAGCTACTGATATACCATTTATTGTCTGCATTTTATTGTGAAAGTTGGTGACAGTTCCCATGAATGTTGTTGGCAGGTATTAACAGCTGGAAAAAGAGGTACTTGATATAGGTACTCTTTGCCTTATGATTTCTTGGTTAATTATATATACTTGTGTGGTTTTGACAGGAAATCTGAGTAGAAGATAGACATACCAGAGTTGAAGTTGAAGGATCATGCCTAATGATTTGGCATACAATGTCATGGCTTAGCATAGGATAATTGATGTACTCTGACGCAAGAAAAGTAGAGAATGAAGGAGGTAAATGTATCCCTCCCCCACCTAACTCTGATCTGTAAACCAATTTTATTTGTCTACTTGATTATAGTACAGGTTAGGGAAAAATAAACAATTCTGCTTCAAATGCTGAGTAGATTACCTGTTTGCATAATGGAGTTGCCATGGCCTAAAGGAGGAGATTTGAGTACTCTGACATGTTTTAGGAGAGGTTAGGTGGAGGAAACAATTCTCCTCCTAAGATGCAGAATATAATACCTCGATGGAGTTGTCATTCAAAATCACTCTGCTCTTGAGATGCTGAACAGAATGTTTGTCCACACAATACCTGTCTCCACAACGGAGCAAAATACTTGCTTACAATAGGGGATGGCCAAAACTGAAGTATTTTGGCATAGGCATCAATGTGAAACAATAGAAGCTGTATATGGGGTATTTGGTGAAATAGGATCCATCAAACCACGATTCTTGTTCGAGGCAAAAAAACATTATGACACAATGTAGTCATAGAATGAGGAGGGCAGCAATCACAAGACTTGGTTGCTATAAGGTGAATAGGGTGAGTTGTGGCGACTACTCCAGTAAAGACTCTTGTAGCCATACCTGTATGGCGGCCTACATAGTTGAACGTCAACGGATCAATGCTGGTTTAAGTATAAATTCTTTGCTTACTGACTATATCAGCAATCCTATGACTTAGATACTATAAGGTGAACAGGCAGAGCTGAGATCTTGTGGCATGGTAATGACTCCTATAGTCTTTCATAGCAACTTGCATAGCTGTGAGTTAGTTGATCAATGTTGCCCACCTCTCCGGATTTGAGAGACATTTCATTGCCCGAATACATTCTACTTTATGTACTTTGAATTCTTGTTTTTTTTCTTTAATACTCTCTAATCCCTTGTAAGAAAGTATTTGTACATACTCTTTGTTTAATGAAATTTGGCTTACCTAAAAAAATAGATTTTCTGTAAGAAAGTTTGGATTATGTTATATGTTCGAAAATTCAGCTAAGCTCATAATCAACAAGTCCTTCATAACCAAAAATTTATGGGAAAAACTAACTTTTCACGTATTGAAACATTTTCAGGCAGAAACACATGGTAACACATACAGCCAAACGGATTAGTACATGTAATTGTTAATTGTAACAATTAGATATTTTTTGTTGTAGAGCATTTTTTTGTTTAATTTTAATTTGTTCTAGCTAATTTGGCACAAATAAATTTATAGCGCATAACAATTTTTTTTTCTTTTGACACAGTTAAAAAAAATTCAAAACTATAAAAAAATATCTAAATTGGTTCAAAGGTGATCCTTAATCGATTCAATAAGGACCCATGTAGTTGATCTCGTACTATAATTCCGATGATCAACTACCTAGATAGTACTACAACTCCTTGTGAAGGGTCCAGATGTCTGGTAGAGTCACAAGGGTCTCACTTTAAAACCAACGCTAGACAACCTCTCACAAGCATGAGTAATGCAGATTTCTTTTGATATTCGAAATAATTATGGTAATATGATTTTAATAATAATAATTGAATTATTAACACAGTTAATAATTAATTGTTCTTTAATTTTATTTGTTGGAAACATATTATCTAAAAAAAATTAATTCATAATTCACATAAGCATGCTTGAAATTAAAATTGCGCTTAGTGCATTATTCCTAATCATGCATATTAAGAATTAAATTGCACTAAGCAAATTAAAATAATTCCTAGTCATGCATACTAATAAATAAATTGCACTAAACAAATTAAATTAATTCTTAATCATGTATGCTAAGAATTAAAAAAATTAATTGCACTTAATAAATAAAAATAAATAATTCCTAATCATGCATACTAGATAATTTATTTAACATAGAAATAGAATTAAATAAATATAGACAATCTTATATTCGTAAAACTCATTAACGGAATTTTAACACATAGTTAAAATATTTAGAATAACTAAGAATTTATGAAATAAAATAATTAACACATAATTATCATCAAAAAATTATTTACATATAGTTAACAAAAACATATTAACACAGTTAATAATACATGCTCGAAATTATAGAACACGTCTTGAAATTAAATCTTAATCATATATGCTAAGGATTAAAAAATTTAATTGCACTTAGCAAATAAAATAAATAATTTCTAATCATGCATAGTAAGAAATAAAATTTAATTGCATGTAGTGTCATACTAAATTAATCAATTTAACACATAAAAAAGCTAACTATAATTGATAAACAATTAATTTTTCATAAAATTAATGTCATATACTAATCAGATTTATATCTTAATCACATATATTAGGATAAACTAACAATCATGTGTAATTCATGATTATTAACTAACAATCATTGCGAACAGAAGAATTCATGCGAAATTCATGTGAATTCATGAGAATAATTAACGTAATGTTAGTTTTATGTTCTAAGGCCAATCACCTTAGGCCTATATATTGACACTTTAATGTTGTATATATGATTATAAAAACTTTCACTACTTGTTTATTTATGACAAATAAAATAATGAAGCCTATCGTTGATAACTTAGAGTGTATCACACCCGTACACTAAGAATAAGTCCTTAGACCTTCTAAGATACTTTAAAATGTTCTCTACGGCAATCCAATGTTCCTCACCAAGATTGAATTGAAATCTGCTTGTAACACTTAGAGCATAGGATACATCAGGTCTCGGACATAACATGACATACATAATAGATCCGATAGCCGAAGCATACAGTATTTTCTGCATGAGGATCCTATCCTAATCAGTTTTTGGTGACGTCTTATTTGACTGATGTATACCGTGCCCCATTGGAAGAAACTCTTTCTTCGACTGATCCATGCTAAACCGCTTTAGCACTTTGTCTATGTACGTTACTTGAGAAAGACCAAGCAGCCTTCTGGATCTATCTCGATAGATCCCAATACCCAGTATATAGGCTGCTTCTCCAAAGTCTTTCATGGAAAATTTATTGGATAGCCAAAGCTTCACTGATTGAAGCATTGGAATTTCATTTTTTATAAGCAATATGTCATCTACATATAGCACAAGGAAAACTATTGCATTTTTTCAACCTTTTTGTATACACAAGGTTCATCAAGATTTCCGATGAAATAAAACTCTTTGATTGCTTCATCAAACCTGATGTTCCAACTCCGAGATGCTTGCTTGATCCCATAAATGGATCTTTGAATTTTGCATACTTTATTGGCATCACCGGATTCAAAACCTCAAGGTTGCATCATATACACCTCTTCTAATAAATTCCCATTAAGAAATGCCGTTTTGACATTCATCTGCCAAATTTCATAATCATGGTGTACTGCAATAGCAAGAAATATCCTAATGGACTTAAGCATGGCAACTGGAGTGCAGGTTTCGTCATAGTCAATTCCTTGTTCTTGACGATATCCTTTCGCTGCTAGTCTAGCTTTATAGGTAATCACATTTCCATCCTTGTCGGTTTTCTTTTGAAAAACCCATTTGCACCCTATAGGAACAATTCCTTCAGGTGATCAACCAAGGTCCATACCTTATTTTGATACATGGAATCCATTTCGGAGTTCATGTCTTCTAGCCATTTGTCTTTGTCTATACTTGACAAGACTTCTTTGTAGTCAGTAGGTTCATCATCATCTATGATGAATGCATTATTTTGTTCATTTAGGTTAAACCCATGACGAACAGGGGCATGATGTTCTCTATCATACCTACGTAATCCTTGTGTGTGAGCGCCTTCTGTTATCATATCACTTTGAGACAACTGCTCTTGTTCCATCTGTTGATCACTGCTTGGTTGTAGATCTTGGATTTCTTCAAGTTCTACTCTCCCACTTGTCTTTTCTAGAATAAACTCCTTTTTCTAAAAATGTGGTATTTCTTGAGACAAACACATTTTTTTGAACATAATTGTAGAAATAATATCCAAAACAATCTTTTGGATATCCTACAAACAAACACCTATCAGATTTAATATCAAGTTTATCCGATTTTGTCTGTTTCACATAAGCTGGACATCCACAAACTCTCAAGTAATTGAGATTTGGTTTCTTATCCATCGATATCTCATTTGAAGTAGTATAAATTTATTTTAATGGAACACGGTTGAGCACTAGCGATGCATAAGGTGAATTCCCAAGACAATTTTAGGAGACTTGCATGACTCATCATCGATCGTATCATATCCAACAGAGTAAGATTTTTCTCTCCGACTCACCATTTAATTGTGGAGTGTATGGAGGAGTCCTTTGTTTGGTTTTCATAATCTTTATGAAAATCTTGAAATTTGGTACTTAAGTATTCACCACCTCGATCAGATCGAAGTATTTTGATACTTTTTCCCCAATTGTTTCTCAACAACATTCTTATACTCTTTGAACTTTTCAAAGGCTTCAGATTTGTACTTATTTAAGTACATAAAACCATATCTAGAATGATCATCTGTGAATGTTATAAATTAGAGAAACCACCTCTAGCACTAGTTGACATAGGACCACATAGATCAATATGTATTAGTCAAAAAAACTCCAAAGACCTTTCTCTTTTTCCGTTAAAAGGAGTCTTAGTCATTTACCTTGTAGGCAAGATTCACAATTCTCAAATGATTCATAATCAAATGAGCCTAGTAGGCCATTTCGGCAAATCTTGGAAATGCGATTTTTGCCTACATAACTAAGTCTACAATGCCAAAGTTATGAAAGACTTATGTCTTTGGTATTTGTATCTACACTAAGTATTGGTTCATCTATGTTCAAAGCATAATGACCATTAATACTTGGGGCTACCAAATATCTAATTGCATTTTTCAAAATCGTACAACTATTGTATTGTTGCAAAATAGAATATCCTTCAGCGTCTAAATGTGAAATAGATAAAAGATTTTTCATAAGTATTGGAACATAATAAAAGTTATACAGTTATAGTACAAGCCCATTGGGAAAATTAAGATAGTAGGTTCCGACGGTTGGAGACATGACTCTTGCTCATGTTCTGAAGCAAAGATCTACTTGGTTTCAACCCCTTCAAATTATTACAAATGTGAACAGGGGATCCAGTATCATATACCCAAACATTAGAAGCAAATGTAGAAAATACATCAATCATGTAGATACCTGATGAAGATACTTTCTTAAACTTCTTCAAAGATTCAAGATAATCTTTGCAATTGCGTCTCCAGTGGCCAGTCTTTCCACAATGGAAGCAAGTGCCTT
>JAOWBN010193151.1:0-15489 GCA_028565015.1 Pinguicula moranensis
CTCTATGCTACTAGTTCATGATGTTCCCTTAAGTTTCCAACTGCAATAATCCTTGCGTTGCATACTTGGATTTCAATGTGTCTAGTAGTAAGCTCTGATCTCCTCTGAGTATTATGTCCCCTCATTTTCCAATCAAAGCCTCATTAAATGCCATCAAACTTCTTACCCCCATTCCTTCCTTAGCTACTGGTGTAGTGATCTTCTCTCAGGTTATCCATACGATCTTCTTTTTGTCATGTGTACTACCCTAGATGACCTCTAGCTCTTGTTCAATTGTCTGATCACAAATGTTGGTGCTTGATAAAATCCAAAATAATGGGATGGCATAGCATTTAGCAAAGAGGTCAAGAGCACCAGTTTTCATCCCACTGAGATGTGGTTATGCTTCCAGTCTGCCAAACTTTTAGTACATTTCTCGAAGACTGGTTTACATGTCAGTGATTTATCTAGGCTAGCTCCTTAAGTTTATTTTTAAATAAAGATCAGATAGAGTGGAGAAAGGAAAGGTTGAGGAGCAAAAAAATGTGCCTAAGCAAGATGACTGCGATAAGTTGGAATGGGGAAGGAGAGGAAGTACCATCTTAGTTATCATCTATCACGTTACGGGCTTATAGGGAGATACAGGTAAAATATAGTACCACAATGAAAGTTAATCAGAACGAGTCCCCTACCACACACCCCACCCACTAGGAGATACTATGCATTAGGAAGGAATACTGCAAAGGAGTAAAATGGCCTTGAAAAGTAGGGGAGGATGGCCAAAGACTAGAAGCCAAACTTGTAAGGAAATAAATCCAAGAATTAAGAAATAGTTGTTCTGGATGAATAGATAGATCATCTAGTCATCAACTCTGAAACCAGAGCCAGAAGGATCAAATACTAAGCCAACCACCTGAAATATTGGCAAACAACCAACTTCTTGTTAAGGTAGAAGAAACAACGACAATTGGACGCAAACTATGCATATCATATGAACCTAATGTAGAAGGTTGCAGAGGTTTTATTATGGAGCTCAACAGATCAAATTGCAATGACACAGGTGAAAAAGGAGATCATACCACGGGTCCCTACACCAATAGAAGATCAAATGTACTTGTGAGACTAATCACCTATAATATGAGAGGACTATGGGGTATGGGAAGGAAGAGAAGTGTGAAAAACTTGATCTTTAGCTAGAAGCCATATTTCATCAGTTTGTAGGAAATGAAGATGGAACATATTGACAGGAAGCTGTGTGCATTTTTATGGTATGACTTGGATTTCGATTGGATATACACTGGCTCGATAAGGCAGTCAGGATGGTTATGTATATCTAGAATTCTAAGAAATTCAGAACGCACAACATTCTAGCAGGTTCAAGATGTCTAGGTGTAGTTGGTTACTATCCTAATGAGAGTACGATTTCAAACATGATAAATGTTTATGGCCTAAATGATCCTGCAAGCAATACAGGAACAATGGAAGGAACTAATTGATGCACACGTAAAAGGAAGGAGAAGTGGTGTCTCATAGGAGATTTCAATGCAATCCTAGACAGGTCTTAAAGAAAAGGGACCACACAACACAATAATGAGCAGGATATTACTTTGTTCACGGACTTTGTGATGGATATGGATCTACAAGACCTAAGAATGACTAGGAGGAGGTTCACTTGGTGTTTCACTCAAAATCATGAGTAGGCTTGATAGGTTCCTAGTCAATGAGAAGTGGCTGGGACAGGCGGAACATGAACCCAAATAGGCTTAGGTAAGGATGAATCTGATCACTGCCCGGTAAGTCTTAACTTTAAGGTATTGGATTGAAGACCAAAACCTCTAAAAGTACTGGATAACATGATAACACTTTGGTTGAAAATATATGGAGTCAATGGACAAGTGGGTCTAGCTAAAGGATCAAGGAAAAACTAAAGAATGTGAAGATACATATAGGAGAATGGAATAAGAAAGCACCAGAGATCTAAGACAGGGAAAACAAGAGTTGCTCAATGAGTTAAGGAATATGGAGCTTCAGGCAAAACAAGAGGCCTTAGACAATGAAAATTTTGTAAACCAACCATATATGGAGGCACTGAGAGAAAATTGGATCAAGTAAACAAAAATATGAGCTATATACCAAAAGTCGAGCATGAACTGGATACAACAAGGGGATTCCAATACATCATTCTTCTATAGATGGATTAGCATAAACAGGAAGAGGACTCTATCAGTGGAGTATGGGAAGAGGATGTCTGGATGGAAGATCCAAAGATAGTGAATGAATGCTCTAGGAAGCATTTTGATTGCAAATTCACTGAGACCATCAGGAAGAAGCCTACCATTGCAAACATGAGCTTCAAATTACTATCCCCTTTCTCAAGGCAACAACTAGTATTGCCATTCTTATAAATGGAAGTTACAAAAGCTATTGATTGTTGTGGGAGCAACAAGAGGTGCCATATGGTATCAACATCAAATTGTTAAAACATTTCTTGCATTGATGAAGGGAGATATACACTGGCTGATGTCTAAGTAGTATAGAAACAACAAGCTAGCCCGGTGGAGTAACGATGCTTTCATAACTCTTATTGCTAAAATCGAGGAATCATTGGAGGTACAAGACTTTAGACCTATCACTTTAATAGGGGCAATGCCAAAAATCATCACAAAAATACTACCTAGGAGAATAAGCAATGTTATGGAGGAGATCATATCTGTGAAACAAATCGCATTTATAAAAAGGAGGAGCATTGGATGGTGATGTCATTGCAAATTAGGTGGTGTATGAGGTCAACAAATTAAAAAAAAGGCACTAATCTTTAAGGTTGACTTTGAAAGAGCATACAAAACCTTAAACTGGGACTATCTGCTGGAGGTAATGAAAAAGTGGAGTTTCCACAGTGTTGGAGATGGTGGATTAGATAGTTACTGGAATGCTCCTCTTCCTTAGTGTTGATTAATGGTAGCCCAATGAAGCAATTTCATACTGCGAGGGTTAGAAAATGTTACCCTATCTTTCATTTTTTGTTCATCTTACCTGCACATGAACTGTCTAATTTGATCAATGCAGTTGGGGATCTAAAACTGTGCAAGCCATTGAAAGTGGGGACGCAAAGAGTACCTATATCGCACCTTAAGTTTGCTGATGATAAGGTTTTTTTGGGAAAGCATCATGGCAGACAATCAGAACATTAAAAGCTATCTACACAACTTTGAACTAATATAAGGGCTTCGATTGACTACCGCAAGATTCACATAATAGGGATCAATGTACCACAACACACAGTGTAGGAGATGGTTGTGTATATGAGATGGTTGGAACCTCACTATCAACTGTTCCATGCAGTTCACTTTCTGTTTTGTTTTTTCCCCGCCATAGAAGTTCGCTGCATGTCTAACTCATAATATTCCACAAATCCCTTATCAAACTCATCTGTATTACATGTAACCTGATCCTCTGTTTCTTCCTCATCCTCCTACCTACTCTCCAAACAGTGGTTAATCTCACTTGCCTCTTGGATAAGCACAATGCATACCTTATTGTCGATTTCCAACAACACTGTTTGTTTGATAGGGGCCATACCACCCATCTCCAACAGCATTTGCGCAGCCTCCAGGTTTTTCCCTGCTTCTTGTTACTTCAATTTTTATAACTATCCCAACCTTAGCATCTAATGCCCACAAGATAACATCAGGCCACACTCGTATTGGCAATCCATACACCTTAATCCAACACAATCTATTATTTGCAACCGTTTTACCTTGATTTCAGTAAAAATAATATTTATTGTTGATATTTCTTTTGAATGATTCATATTTTGATAGTACTATGCGTTTAAAAGTGATTATTTTGTCCGATTCAACAGTATAAGTTTTTTTACCTCTATTCGTTCCCCTCATACTTTTTCTTTACTTTTCATGGAAGGTGCACGATTTTATCCTCGTATTGTTGTAATAAGAGCAAATTTAGTAGCATTTGGACCAAATATTCGGGTTTTTCTTGTCTTTAAGCGATTTAGTTTGTCCTTCTTGTTATTTTCCACAAATAGTTTAAATTATTCTAAGTTTGGGACTTCTCCGCCATTTTTTCGTAGCTTATTCTAGTTCATTTTTTTTTATAGCTATAGCTTTTTGTAGTTGCTCGTGTCTAAAAGAGCAATGTATTTGCTTCGATTTGTATTCAAATGTCCTTTCTATTCTCCTTGCTTTACGTGTGAAACTGTGACTAAACGTTTGACGTGCAATAGATGTATTTTGATTTAATTGAAAGATTTTTTAGCGTCAACATTTCATTTGAATGATCCGTACGTTCAGAAGTGCTTCTTTTGTCTATTTCAAGAATACAAGGTTTTGACTTTTATTAGTTCAATTTTTTTAGTTGCTATTGTCTAAAATTACAACGTATTTAGGGTTTAGGTATTACCAATAAAAACGTATTTTCTTTCCATTCTCCATATTGCTCTTTTATGTTAAAACATGTTTACACCGTTAAAGTGTAATCATCATATCTTCATTTCAATAAAATAATGTTTGTTACTAACATTTCATTCAAATGAATCGTGTTTTGATTGTATTACGTTTTGAAAAAGAATTAGTTTGCTTTATTTAAACAATAGCGGGTCTTGACTTTTATTTATTTGCCTCATGTTTTTTCAGGATTTTCAAGAAAGGTATATGGCTTGACCCTTGTATCATTGTAATCATAGTTGGTTATGCAGCATTGGGACCAAATACTAATTTTTTTTTTCCTGTGGTTAATCGATCTAATTTATATTCTCCTTCTCTTCCACTAATAGTTTGTATTGATTCTCAATAGTTTGGGATTCATATGTGATTCAAACATATCTAATTATACTTTATTTTCAATAATTAAAGCTCTGTGTTGGTTTCTTTCATCTACAAGAACAACGTATTTGCTTCGATTTAGCTTAAAGTGACAATGTCGTTCTCTATTTTCCTATGGTGTTAAAACGTTGTTAAACATTTAAAGTGCAATCATTGTTTCTTGAATTCTCCAAAAGAATGTCTATTGTTAGAATTTCATTCGAATGATTCAAGTTTTGATAGTAATATAGGATCAAAAGAGTTTCTTCGGTATATTTTAAAAACAAGGTTTTGACTTCTATTCGTTCGCCTCGTGCATTACGTCTACTTTTCATAAAAGGTGGATAATTCTATCCTCATATTATTGTAAAAAGAGTTAGTTATGTAGCATTAAGACCAAATATTCATATTTTTTATTGTCCATAATCGATTTAGTTTATCATTTTTTTCCACAAATAGGTTGTAGTGATTCTCAATACTTCAGGATGCCTATGTGATTCAAACATGTCTAACTATACTTCATTTGCTGTCAATAAAGCTTTGGGTTGGTTGCTCTAATCTAAAAGAACAATAAGAACAATATATTTGCTTCCGTTTTGATTCAAATGGCCTTCCCATTCTCCATATTAATTTTCTGATTAATACATGAATTAACATTTAAGGTGCAACCATTGTATCTTGATTTCACTGAAATATTGTTTAGGGTTGTTATTTCAATTTGAATGAATCGTACGTGTTCAGAAGTACATTTTCGATAACAAAAGATTATAATAATTGTTTGGGACTTCTCCGTCATTTATTCATCACCAGTTATAGTTCATTTTCGATTACTAAAGCTTTTTGTTAGTTGTCTCATCTAAAAGAGCAGCGTATTTGGTACAATTTTTGTTTGAATGTCCTTCTCATTCTCCACAACGTTTATCGTGTCCAAAACATGACTAAACCTTTAAAGTGCAACTATTGTACCTTGGTTTTACTGAAATAATGTTAATTGTTGTTATTTCATTCAAACGAATCATGTTTTGATAGTGTTACGTGTTCAAAAGTACTTTTTCTTCTTGCTTTTCTTGAAAGATCTTTGGATTAATCCCCGTATTGTTGTAATCTATCACTTTCATTCTCTTCTACAAATAGTAGAATTGATTCTAAATAGCTTGTACTTCTTTGAAATGTATTCATCACTAATTATTTTTCACTTTTGATATGTAAAGCATTTTGTTAGTTGCTCTAATCTAAAACAACAAGGTCTTTGTTAAGATTTTTATTCAAATGGCCTTCCCATTCTCCATATTGCTTTTTGTGTTAAAATATAAATAAACGTTTAACGTGCAATCATTGTAACCTTATTCCACTAAAATAATGCTATTGATGACATTTCATTCAAATGAATCGTGTTATGATAGTATTAAATATTGATAAAAAAAGGTGGTTCTTTCATTAATTTAAATAATAAACGATTTTGACTTCCTTTCCTTCTCCTCGTGCTTTTTCTTCTTGTTTTTCATGAAAAGTGCTTGGTTTCATCCTCGTATTACTTGAACCAATTAAGGCCCTGTTTTGTGCAGCCTTCTTAAAATTATAATCCAATTATAAGCATTTTTTTTCAAAAAATAACTCTTCATTTTTAAAAAAAATATTATTATAATCTAATTATAAGCATAAGAGGGTCTGTGCAAAACACCCCCTAAACGTGTCTATTTCTCCTTAATCTATTTAGTATAATATTCTTTTTTTGTTCTGCCTATAATTGGTATTGTTTCTAAATTTTTGGGACGCCTCTACTTGTACTCCATTCTATAACTAAAGCTTTTTTCCTTGCTTTTCATCAAAGGGTTGTGGCTTGAACCTCCTTGTATCATTGTAGTCAAAGTGAATTATGTAGCATTAAGATCAAATACTTATGTTTTTCATTGTCCGGATTAATTTACTTTATCATTATGTATCTCTTTAACAAATAGTTGGTATTTATTCTTAATAGTTCGGGATGCCTCTGTGATTTAACATCTCTAATTATACTTGATTTTCAATCACTAAAGCTTTATGTTGGTTGTTCTCTTCAAAGAGAACAATGCATTTAAATCGAATTTTATTCAAATGGCCTTTCCATTCTCCATATTCTTTTTTATGTTAAGCCAAATTTCATTTTAGTAAAGGAGTTTAAAAAACTGTACAGGATAGAAAAACTATATACAAAGCTACCTAAAGCAGCTACAAGTGAAACAAAATGTCCAACATGGTTACTTAAATATTGTCCCAGGCTTCAATTTGATCTCTGACCTCAATTTGATTTCTCAATGTCCTAGCTTATAATCTCTAGTCCCTGCAATATTGTTGGATTACACTGCAATAGATCTGTGTGGATTAGGTAAGAAGGTTCCCAACCTTACTATAATTTGGTCTTAGGTGCTTAGGTTGGCATATGACTCACCATACTTAACTTATCAAGTACAACATTGGAGTTGGTACACAACTCAGCTGTAAGATCATACTCATCAACATATCAACATTTTGCAATAGTGGATTTAAACATCACGATGGTCAACTTATCAATCCATAGATTGCTACACAATTTCTTTTATAGACTCCATGGATAGGGACCTCATACAATATCCAGTTGCTTCTTTGTTGTTTTCTAATCCTTCTCTTGGGTATTGTTTAGGCTCAGAATTGTAGGCATATCAATGGTTGTATTAGCCTATCGTTTAGAAAGTAAGATGATGAATTGTACTTTTATCTAGCTTTGATCCATAGCCATGTGTTTCTCTGAATAGCTTGGACTATGTTCTGAATGTAGATGATAGTACCTTGAAAGTGGGAGTGATTCCATGCTTTCCATACACCCCAAATCATCACAGTCCAGATTGATTTCCAAGCATCCAAGTTGGTTGCTGGTGGTTTTACTTTAGTGAATATCTGGAGGGATCGTACTTGGTTATTGCTTATAATGTCTAACTCTGGACAGGATAACCAGTCTTTCATTCCACTCCATGTCTCTAAGGTTATTAAACATTTTTTAATAGATGTTCATATGTCGCTTGTTCAGTTTTGTAGAGAGTGCAATGTATTTCCTAGCCTGTAGGTATGATGTGTCTCTTTGATACAAACTCCTTAATTGGCAGTGCATCTTGTAACAATGTCCAAGTTTAAATTTATGCCTTCGCTGGAGAGTATCTAATTATAATACAAAGAAGATTTGTTGCCTAGTCGGTTGTATATGGTGAACGTGTTTTTACAGTGATCTTTTGTACGCATACTTTAGAGTGTACCTGCCATCTTTTATGCCATCAAAGGCATAGCTATCATCGCCTGTCTCCTTCAATTAAGACCTGCAAAAGACATTAAAAACCTATTAGATCATAAAGTTTAAAATCCTTTGAATTTCTCCTCCACGTCCATGACCATTTTCATATGCCAGCTTCACAGTTTATCATATATGAGATAGTGATTCCATTGTGCAATGCAACTATAAAAAGTCTTGGATATTTGTTACCTAGGGATATGTTATCTTGCCATTTATCCCTCCAGAATCTAACTCCATTGCCACATCCTAGCCTTTTTTTTGATAAGCCAAATAACCACATCCTAACCATACTTTCATGTTGTCACTGAACTAGTTTTGAGCTAGTGTATCCTATAAGTTGTTCCACCAGTTATATGCATACGCTCTTTCACGTTGTCTCTATCGCAAAATTCTATTTTGCCTCTTAGGTTTCCCACTGATAGTATGTCATCACAAACATGTTTTCATCTCAGAATCTCCATTGCCATACTTCTCTCATGGTTTAGAATTTTGTCCTCCCAATTTTCCAAGCATTGCTCTATTAAAAGTATTGAGGCTTCGTACCCCCGGACCACCTCATTCAGTGGGTGCAGAATTTTTGGCCCATGAAAACTTACACAACTTTTTCTAATTTTTGTTGCTTCACCAAAAGAAGGATCTCTGGATGAAGATAAGTTTCTTGATGACCAATGGAGGAGCTTTGTAGAAAGCAAAGAAATGAGAGGGTAGGGAGCTAAAACTTAGTTGAGTGGTGTTAGTTTCACTCCTGTAGACAAATACTTGTGATCCCATGAGGCAAGGGCTCTGCTAAACTTAACTATAACTTGTTTACAGGTATGTTGTTTTCTTGAAGTGGCGCCCACTGGAAGACCTAGGTATTTAAATGGAACGGTTCCTTTTTGGCAGCTCATATAAACAGACATTTCTTCCAGTATGGAATTTTGCATATGTGTTCCAAACAGGGAATTTTTGAAGGATGTCACTGTATTCCATGACACCTAGCCAAACATTCGTGTATCATAAGAAAATTGGAGATGAGATAGAAGTGTCATTTTTTTCCCTGTCTCTACTCCTCTGAACATATGTTAGCTAACAGCCTTGTTTATCCTACATGACAGACTTTCAACAACAAGTAGAAATATAAATGAGGATAGAGGATCCCCTTGTCGTACAACTCTTGTAGGATAAAGTTCTCTAGTTAGGATGCCATTAATAAGTATGGAGGTGGATGCTGATTCAAACAGTTCCTTGATCAACCAAGTCCAACAAGTTGGGAAGACCATTCTGATTATTATTCCTAAACATATACCCAATTTAGAGTATCAAATGATTTTTCAAAACCTATCGTTAATATAATAGCTTATTTTTTTTAGTTTCTTCAATTCATCTATTGCCTCACTGGATATTAATATTCCATCAAGAAGATGCCATTTGATTGGGAGCAATAACTTGTTCCATGACTGAGGAGATTTTTTTTGGCCAACACTTTCGCAATGATCTTTGGCATAGAATCTATAAGTATTATAGGTCTATAGTCTTCAACTTTCATTGGAGCTTCTAATTTTGCTATCAAAGTGATATGAACAGTATTGCTACCCTTTGCAATTTTGTAGTTTTTATAGAACTCCATTTGCATCCGGACAATATCCTGATGCATCAGGTGTTGGAAATATTTGATGAATCTGAAATATAATCAATCAGGTGAGCTTTTACCACTAACACGGCCTTTGGTTGCATCTAATATTTCTGCCTCTAATAAGGATGCTACAAGATGGTGTTTGAAAGCTACTGATAATGTCTTGAAGTTGATGTTGCTTACTTTAGGTCTTGTCCAAGGCAGTTCTGTATATCTATCTTCAAAATGCTCTATGAAGCATTCTTTTACCTGATTAGTGTGATCAATCCATCTATTACCATTCCACACTCAAAGAATAGCATTTCTTTGCCGGTTTTTGCATATCCACTTATGAAAGTAGGTTGTATGTGTATCTCTTTGATTAATCAACTTAATGCATGATTTTTTATACATCATGCTATCCAAATTCTTGGATACTGATGACAGTTTCTCTCTGAGGCTTTGGATAAGTCGTGAGTCTATCCCACTGCCAGGTTGTGCCACTTCATGCTCAGTTAGTAGTTCTTGCTCTTTTAAACAGTTAAGGATGTATTTGCATTCAGACACAAGGTTCCTTGGATCCGACGAATTCCAATACTTGATTGCTGACCTAAGGGTTTGATCTTTATCTTGGTTATGCAGCTATCACATACCATTGGGCCAGGTGTATTCTAGATTTTCTTTATCATGGCATTATAGGTTTTAACTCCTAGCCAACAGTCTAAAACTCTCATTGGCTTTGGTCCTTAGTCTTGGATTTTTTAGCAATGGCTAACATGATAATGATCCAAGTCATCACAGTCCATTTGTATATGACTCCATGTTGTGTCATTTCCTAGCTAGAATTCATTAACTAAGAACCTATTCAATTGACTAATTACTTTCAAGGATTTGAGGCACAATGTGAAACATCTTCTCTCCATCCTCAGGTCCTGGAGTTTCATATCCACAATGAATCCTTAAAAGCTTTGATCTCACTCTCACTATTAATTTGGATTGTGCATTTCCTTTTTGTGATATCTAGAACAACGTTAAAATATCCCATTAGGCACCATTTTAAATCCTCCTTGCCTGAATGTAACTCTAAAATCGCCTTCTACTAACTTTGCGTAGACTGTAGATCACCTGACCCATAAATGTTTAGCATGTTGGTAACTGAGTCTTCATTGTTTCAGCGTTCAGTTGCACCCATAAATCCCTATCCTACTAAGATGCTTTCTCCGCTAATTTTTTTTGTTCCATATACACAAGAGTCCCCAGGTTTGACCAACAAAATCTTTGTCCATGATTTCCTTCTTGGTTTCTTGTAAACTCATGAAGTTAGTCTTTTTTGTCAAAAATAGCTCTTTAACTATCCTTCTCCTTCACTTCCCACACATGCTTCTCACATTATATGTAATTATCTTCATACATGAAACACTTATCCTTCCTTCCTGCTGCACGTTGTTTTCATCTTTTCCATGACGTTCCAATTATTACAATTTATTTGGATCAAGAGCTCTCGGGATGACTCCTTGTTACCATATACTATACCGAGTTCCTGTCAAAATGCCATAATAGAGTCCGCCTAAGCACTGCCTTGGTCCAGGTTTGTTTTATCTTTTGGTGATTTAGTCAAGGCTTCTAGTTATTCAATTGACCCTTGTGTATGATATTTAACCAGCTGACTAAGCCATGTTGATAATGTTGCCAGGTCTCTTTCTCTGACCACATCCACCTCTTTCTTTGTTTGGCTGCTTGTTCTCGGACCAACCCCTTTATTTTTCAAAGCTTTTTTCTTAAGAAGTGATGTACTATTTGGGTCAGCTGGTTGATGAGTCATGTTCCAAGTGGTGGAAATTCTTCTGCAGAACCCAATGTTGAAGGTAATGCTTCCATTTCATGATTGACTGCATGTTCGTGATCCAGTATAGCCATGGTCATAAGGCTCCATGGTTTGTCAGGTTGTTGTTGCTCAATGACACTATTAGTTGGTGTTTGTGTTGGGGATATAGATTGTCTCAGGAATCACCTCGGCCACGAAAGTATTGGTATGACCAACACTCACTGATTTATCTATTTCTGGTTTCGTGTCACCAGCTTCTTCAGCAAAGTCCTCTTTCCTTATATCATCAATAAGATTTGTAGTTTTCACTTCACCACCAGTATCACCCTCCAACTAATAATAGGGAGAGGGGTTGAGGTTGGCCACCAGTCCAATTTGATAGGTATCACTCTTTATCCACCTTGCAAGCAGATGTATGGTATAGTGCTATTTCAGTATCACATTTCAAGTTTTGTGGAAATACATTCATCGGCTTGTGGCATTGTTGATACTGCATTTGTTCACTTTCCATCCAGATAGTCCCCTCTTTTAGAGATTAAGAACTGTGATCCGATCCATCATCATCTAATCTCGCATCACATTCTTGCCACAAGGTAGCATTGAATTTACCTTCATTAACTTCCACAATGTGTAAAGTGAAAGGTGTGTCACCTATTTCTATGTCAAGGTTGGGACGTAGATGTGAGCCAATGTCAATCTGAATAAGGAGCTAATCAGCTTCAAGATATTTGTGTTGTAGTGACAGTTCATCACATTCCCCATATTGTTATTCTTGTTAAAATGTGACTAAACATTTAAAATACAACCACTGTATATTGACTTCCCTGAAAAAAATTATGGTTGACATTTCATTCGAATGAAATGTGTTTTGACAGTATTACATGTTAAATATTTCTACTTTGGTCTATTTCAAGAATAGAGGCTTTTAACTTCTACTCGTTCAACTCGTACTTTTTATTCTTGCTTTTTTATGAAAAGTGCATGGTTTCATTCTTGTATCTAGTAATCAAAGCTAATTATGTAGCTTTCATACCAATTACTCGTGTTTTTTCTTGTCCATAATCATTTTAGTTTATCATTCTCGTTATCTTCCACAAATAGCTACATTGGTTCTAAATAGTTTGGGACTTCTCCATCATTTATTCATCACTAATTATTTTTCATTTACAATAAGTAAAGTTTTTTGTTAGTTGTTCTCATCTTAAAGAATAACTTAATTGCTTCTATTTTGGTCTGAGAGACCTTCCCATTCTCCATAATGCTTTTTCATGTTAAAATGTGATTAAACCTCTAAAGTGCAATCATTGTATCTTGATTTATCTAAAATAATGTTGATTGTTGACATTTCATTCAAAAGATTCATGTTTGATATTATTATGCATTCAAAAGTGTTTTGTTTGCCTATCTAATGAATACAAAGCTTTGACTTCCATTTGTTCACCTCATGCGTTTTCTTCTTGTTTTCATGAAAGCTGGTGCATGGTTTGATCCTCTCCATATCGTTGTAATCGGAGTGAATTATGTACCATTAAGACTAAATACTTGTGTGTGTTTTACCATAATCGATTTACTTTCTCATTCTCTTTCCATTCCACGAATAGTTGGTATTGATTCTTAATAGTTCCGGATGGCTCTTTGATTTGAACAACTCTAAGTATACTTCATTTTCAATACTAAATCTTTACGTTGGTTGCTCTCATCTTAGAGAATAATGTATTTGTTTCTATTTCCATTCAAATGGCCTTCCCATTGTCCATATTTATTTTCTTGTTAAAACGTAAATAAACATTTATGAGGGGTCAAGTTTGGTTAGATAGGTTAGCTGAACTTTTGGTCAAATGAAGTTATCCAACTTCCTTGTTTTTAGGCTAGTCATTTGGGTTTGTAAGGTTGTCTTTGGTATATCTCACTCCTTTTTTCCTCCTTGCAATCTTGGAACCTTTGGTCCTAGTATAATCACTATACTAGCTCGACACCATTTGGTATCATAGATCAATATTCCTTCCTGGACGTGTTTCATCATCATGAATGACTGGTAGACAAGGCTTTGGTCGTCGTTGCACCAATAGAGACGCCCCATCCTAAGCTCATGATGAAAGGGAAGAATTCACTGATGATTTGGAAAGGCAAGTACTAGAGCTAACCCAACGCTTTGAAGCACAAAGCAATGAGGATGAGGATGCTTTTAGTCATGATTCAGACTCCATTTTCTATAATCCATACCGTACTCAAGGCCAAAGACGCATGGACACGAAGAACGTTATGGAACTCTAAGTTTCATAGTTGATGTACCCTAGTTTTCTAGGATGTTGCAAGATGGAGGATTTTTTTATTGGATCAATGAAGTAGAATGTATTTTTTAATACAAGTATATCCCAAATGATGTGAATGTGAACCTTGTTGCCATCAAGGTCAAAGGATAGGTTTTTGCTTGGTAGAAGCAAACCAAACATTCTCGTGAGAGGCAAGGTCTCCAAAGATTACTAATTGGAAAAAGATGAAGAAAAGGATAAGGAATGACTTCCTTCCCTTTGTCTACACTCAAGCCTTATATCAATGCCTTCATATGTTGAGACAATGCACCAGAAATGTTGAGGAGTTCACAGAAGAATTCTATCAATTGGTATCCAAAAAGGACTTGTCCGAGTCCGAAGAGCAATTGGTGACTAGATACATTAGTGGCTTGCACCAATACATCCAAGATGTGCTGATACTACAATCCATATTGGGAGTTTTTGAGGCCTCTCAATGTGCCTTGGCTATTGAGAAGCATCCAAGTAGGAGGCCATGGACCCATAGCCAAACTACATGAGTTATTCAGCCTCAAGGAGGCAATCAAGTCGTGCCAACTCAGGATTCACGCCCTAGTCAAAGATCACCGCGAGGCACCACTAAAACTGGTAATAATAAATGTTTTCATTTTGGTGAGTTGGGTCACAAATCCAATGACTTTAGAAAGCTCGCTAGCTCAAAAAGGAGATATTTTGTTGAGGAAAGCAATGGAGATATAAGATGGAAGACCCAACATATGATGATAAGGAGGAGCAGATGGATGATCTACTGTATGGAGATGGTCATGAGACCTTGGTGGTTCTAAAGAGTCTATTGATCCCCATATACGAGATCAAAGATTAGTGGTTGAGAACCATCATCTTCCTCACAACTTGCATCATTGATGGCAAGGTATGTAAGGTGATCATTGATAGTGGGAGTTGCGAGAATGTGATGGCCAAGGAGGCTGTCCATAAGTTGAACTTGAAGACCGAGTGCCACCCTAAGACATACAAGTTGTCTTGGTTAAACAAATGTAGCAAGGTAACAGTTAACAAACGTTGCTCTGTTTCCTTTGCAATTGGCAAGAAGCACTATTGACAATGGATGGTGTGATGTTGGATGCTTGTAACTTGCTATTGGCAACTATGTGGCAGTATGACCGAGGAGTGATGCATTATGGGACACAAAACACTTAGTCCATTAGCATCAAAGGGAAGAAAGTTGTGTTGGCACCATGCTAAGAAGGACCTATTCCTACCCAGGTCAAAAAGTGATCCAAGAGCATTCAAACCACCCGAGCCACCTTCAACTCTGGTGGTCACGGATATAGTAGCAATCATGTAGGATTTAGCCTACCATGAGTGAAGAAGGAAGGATTTATACAAAAGGAAGTGAAAGCTTGGGGCACATTGCCAACTGCTCAAGAAAAATTATGGATGGCACAAGGAGATTGGCCAACGACACGCATGGCGGCCAATAAGGCACACATTTGCGTGATTTGTTTTCTTTAAATTTGTAGTCATGCCAATTTCTAATTAACAAGTTATAACACCTCCTTAGGAGTAGGAGCGAAGACAGGTGAAAGCATGGAGGTTCTCACAAATTTTGAAATCTTACCTACGTACAGGGCGATTGCCATGAATAGTACCCCTGCCATGACATGCTTCTTGCCAAACCACGGTTAAGTATGAGTTCT
>JAOWBN010193162.1:0-15487 GCA_028565015.1 Pinguicula moranensis
TTGCTCCAAAAAAAGTTTGTATTTTTGTCTGGAAACTTGTCCAATGTGCAGTTCCTATTAAGTCTACTCTCCAGAGGCGTGGAGTAATCCCAACTGGGCAGGAGATTGCTTGTCCTATTTGTCTCTTGCAGGATGAAACCTTTGACCACCTGTTTCATGGGTGTTCAACAGCCATTAACCTATGGCAGAATATTACTAATTGGTTATCAATGCCTCCTCTAATATCATCTCCAGGGGCACTACTAAGTCTGCAAACTCATTCTACGTTGGCCCCTCAAGGTGTTAATGTCCCTGCTTGGAATACAATCTGGATCTCTGTCATGTGGACCATCTGGAAGGCAAGGAATAGAGCTCACTTTTCCTCAATAACGCCAAAAAATTTCCTTCTCCTCCATTCTGTGCAGATGAATGTTTGGCTATGGTTGCGGGCCAAAATACCCTTGCATTTTCTCTATAGCTTCAATGATTGGCTGATCCAACCGCAGGTTTGTTTAAAATTTTGATTAATGATCTATGCTGTTGTTTCACAAGTATGGCTGTGTAGAGATATTACAATAGCTCAATGGCCTATAGTACTGTGCAATACTTTCTGCCCTCATTGAGTTGATGAATGCTTGGCTATGATTAAAGGTCAAAAGACCAACAAAACTATATCCTTATAGCTGCAATGATAAGTTAATGCTCAAATAGGCATGCTTGAAATTTCCGGTGCAGCATGCATCCCTGGTTCTGTGCCCTCTAACTACTTTGTTTCTGCAATAAGGTACAGGTTAGGTAAAGTGATAGGCGATCACTTCTTATTTAGTGACTGTGAATCCTAGCCA
Organism: Pinguicula moranensis; assembly: GCA_028565015.1. Lineage (NCBI taxonomy): Eukaryota > Viridiplantae > Streptophyta > Magnoliopsida > Lamiales > Lentibulariaceae > Pinguicula > Pinguicula moranensis. Next base: position 825 of record JAOWBN010193162.1, read on the forward strand.
AGTGCTTTATCTTTCACAGCAGTGAATTTCAATGTCCAGCAGTTGGTTTTTCACCAACTTAACAGCTTCCTGTTGCACTACTTCACTGATCCAACTTGTATGCACACACTTGGCTCGGTAAATTTACAGGAAACTTGCCTTGCTGCAATGGCTATTATGTCACTCCACAAATCCTCAACAATCCTGGATTGATGGTTTTTGCCTTAGTCCATGAGACTCCATCGAATTCTCACACACTTGGATACTCTAACTTCCTCACACCTGGTTATGCTGTCATCACCTGCTTCTGGCAGTAGACTTAAACACTTTTAAATAGCATGCCCTATCAAGAATCTCATGCTGCACAAATCTCACACTATCACACAATGGTTGTTCACGGCCAACCCAATGCTACAGTATCTGGCCGCATGCTCACAGTACACCATGCTGCACACACTTGGCAATAATGCATAAATTGGGACTAGGCGATTCTGAACTGGCCCTTTCTGCTGCATCTTACATTTGTTAATACTAATCTTTGTAGTAACAGTTGGATGCTCACAGGATAATTGGTAGTCTTCTTCACGGTTCATGTTACAGAAACTATGCACTCCTTTGAACTTGGACAACTGCCTGCAATTCACTGGGAAGATCATCAACAGATTATGTCTCAAGCTGAAACACATAATCGGTCAACACATGTGATAAAGATACATCACTCTCAATCTCTGGTTGCTTTCAGGAATGCAGGCAGGCTGTCTACCAAACCACAACCATATTCTAAAAGTCATAGGGGAACTGTGTACCGTCCAAGGACAATAAGTTGACAGTCATGACTCTTGGCAAAAATAATAGAGATGGTTGTGGGTTTGATAAGTTGACAATAATGACTCATGCTGCTCATATCTAAAGTCATAGGTGAGCTGTGTACCATCCAGGTGATGATATGTTGACAGCTACGATCCTTGGCATTCAATAAAATAATAGACATGGGCTACCTGCTCAGTTGTGGAGTATAGAGATCACTGATGTTTATATATATATATATATCGTGTGTCTGATGGATAATGTGCAAGAGCGGTTTGTGCTCTTTGCTTGAACTTTTTCTGCAAATATTTTTATTATCAATGAAAATTTGGCTTATCAAAAAACAAACAAACCCTAAAATCACTATAGAACGCAAGAAAACAGCGTCAATTATAGCAATAAAGGGGTCGAACCACAGGGAGAAAAATTAGACTCATTAACCCTAACCACATGCACAAAATTATAAGAAGAAAATTGAGATGTATAGTGAACAAATAAAAAATTATAAAATTAAACGGAGAATTAAATTGAACTATGGAAAGAAAAAAAAAGCACACTGGTTTTGTTGAATTTTAATGAGACAAAATTACTCCTAACATGTTTCGGGTGGCTATAACACACAAGATCAAATTAAAATCCCTAATTTGATTTTATGCTAATAGGAAAGTGTTAATTTTTCACTCTAACACACTGAACATATAATTAGAATTGTAAATCTATAGCATGCTTAACACAACATATAAATTCATCCTCGTTATACTAAAATTCTAACAAGATACGTGATAAATTTTAATATAACTTCTAAGCACATAAACACCATAATCTACCCCTAAGAACTCATTTTTTACGATTAAGAGTTTCTAGACTAAGTATGCTTCCCATTCTGTAGAATTACAAAGCTGTATGAACTTTCCAACAAGAAGAACTCAACCAAAACTAGGAGGAGAGCCTAAAATTCGACCAGCACTCAAACCCCTCTTTACTACGTACATTGACCTCTATTTATAGAATTCCTCTAAGGCTAGGTGATAAATCAAAATCCTAAATTTTAGGCTTTGATCTCAATCTTCATCTTCCTCCTCAAGTCTTTGGATAGGTGAGACTTAAAAATGCTATCTTTGATAATATCATCATGTTGGCTCATGTTTATCGGGATTCAATTCGAAATCTTTGACATTTGCTGATTCATTGAACCTGGTCAGTTTCTTGTTACCGACTTCAAAGTGATATGTTGCCTCGTTTTGGGCCGAATTAAGAGTGGGCTTCTTCTACAAAGTTGTGATACGTCGTTGGATGTTTCCATTGGTATATAGCACATACCAATCGGAGCTTTGGATATCAACTTATGGACCATCAACCTAGACTGCGCAGAACAGAATAGTTACTGGACAGTTCTGCTAACTGAAGTTCATGCTCGATTTTGTCCACTTTATAATCCGAATCGGATAACGTGTTCTTCATGCAAATTGTATTCCTTTGAATAAGAGTTTCAGGAGTATCTTGTACATCCATATCGGACACTCCTATCTCAAGTTCTGACATTTTGAAGGTGGACGTTAATTACTGAAAATTCTATCGGTGCTTCATTCGAAAATCTCCAATTTCATCCAATGATCATTACCTGCACATAGAACACTACCAAAGCATACATCATGCCATAAAAACAATAGATCCTACCTAAATAAGTGTAAATCACACAAAACCATCATGAAATCGTCTAAGCAAAGATTCACTATTTGATTCACATCACATACCACATATAAAATACATCTAACCTTCTCCATCTCCTCAGATTTCTTTCTTCCAGCGCAGACACCTGAGAAGCTCGATTGTTTGTCAATCCATTCCTGTCCTCAACCACATGTTCGTCTCCGGCAAAGACACAAAATTTTCAGTCGTCATTCTACATATGTGTCCGTCGTTGTCGGTGGCAACAACTACATCAAGTATTTCCTTTCTACATGTAAACCTTAATCTCATTCAAAGCATTTAAATAGTTATCTTAACTTTTTCTTCGATTATACTTGGCTTCAATGTTTGGAATTTATTAGAATTTCTTCGTTAGTTATATGCATGTTGTTTCCTTGTTTCGATCTATCTTGGTTTGTATTTGTTTATGTATCTATTGTTCTTCTTGTTGTATTGGTTTCTATGTACCTCAGAAAAGCAGTACAGACTCAATGGATTTAATGGACAATACCCCATGCTTGTTAAGAACACAACAGTTTGTACGGGTTCTCTATATCTTGTTGAATTTGAGAAGCAAGAGGAATATGAGAAGGCCAAACGAAAACATAAGTACTTGATACTGGATAAAATTTCAGAACATGTTGCCTTTTTTAGTAGACTAACTCAATGGCACAACGGAGACCGTTTCAACAACCTCAGGATGAATAGGAGAGCTTTCACCAGACTCTATCATGTATTGTGAGAAGAGGGTAGTTTGTAGGATGATCAATACGTTTCAGTGGTGGAGAAGACTGCTATATTCTTCCACACATTAGCACACTACTAGATGAATAGAACCTTCCAAACGGATTTCCAAAGGAGTGGTTAGACCATTAGTGCGACCTTTCGTGAGGTGTTGGGAACTATGATAAAGCTAAAGGTGAGAACCCTTGCCACCCCTACCCCTGTAGATAATAATTATATTGATAGAAAGTGGAGCTGTTTTCAGGTGCGCATCTATGTTTCCTTAACTAGTATTTCATTAAGATACATTAATGATTGTTAACATATTTTAAATGTTGATGGAAGGGTTTCTTTGGAGTTTTAGATGGTACCTTCATACCTATGCATGCACCTACTGACAACTAACTGAGATACAAGACGAGGAAGGGACATTTGGCAACTAATGTACTAGGCGTTTGTGACACCCAAGGAAGATTTGTATATATGTTTGTTGGTTGGGAGGGTTCAGCTACAGATGCTAGGGTGCTAAGGGACGCAGTTACTCGTCAGTCAGACCTTAATGTACCACCAGGTACGTACATACAATGATAAATTGAATTAGTTGTGGTGTGCAATGCAGAAAGTTAATCTTTTTTTTGTCACAAGTTGTTACTACTTGTGTGACAGAGGGTACATGAACTGTGAAGGTTTCCTCACCTAGTATAGTTCCACAAAGTACTACCTGAAGGAGTGGGATCCTAGAACTTGTCGACCTTAGAACCCACAAGAAATCTTCAACATGCGACATGCTTAAGCATGAAATGCCATTGATAAACCGTTTGAAATATTGAAAAAAGATTTACTGTGTTGAGAAACCCAACCTTTTACCCTGTTGATACCCAAACCGACATTATGTTAGCATGTGGGTTACTTCATAATTCCATTATGAAAGTAAAACCTATGGACCTATTATTGGTTAATGGAGTTGCAGTTGAAGAATGGAACAATGAGGCAATGGATGACGTTAAGAAATATATTTAGTTTCTTGAATCAATACTAACTTGGACTCAAAAGCAGGATGATTTAGTAGATGAACTTTGGATAGTATAACAAATCAGGGACAAACTCCAGAACAGTCCGACCACAATGAACTATAATTTAGACAATGAATTTGTACTATTATTGACATTTGTTGATGTTGTGTTCATTCATTCTTTATGTTTATCAGAAACATAGAACATGGGAATGCATTTGTTTTGTTATTGATTGGAATTTCATACGCATGGTAATGCACATCTTGCAGGAATGACCAACTGTCCCAGCTATCAAGATGAAGTTGTTTGTTGGACTCCGGCTAGCCGCTTGTGGATGCATTAGGAAGATTGGTGTTGTCTTAATATCATACATAGCAGGATGGGACAATTATGTTTGTGATGTAAAGCAATGACATTTTTGTGTAGAACACAATTATGTTTGTGTTGTATACGAATTGTTGAACTGTGTAGATTGATAGAACATTGTTATGCTTTGTGTTGTTTCAGACAATTCTATAGAAATTGGTCTCCATTGGTGCTATGCTACATATACGAAATCATAAGAACATAAACGAGGCTTCACAAATAGATTACAAAAATGGCATATATACAAATCCCAAAAACCATATGTACAACAATTTGCCAAAACATCTTTCCAACCATTACATTGCTATCCAAAATGTTGATCCAACCAATACATTGCCAAAACTCGATAATGCTTCACATATCTGGAGGTTGTCGACTGCGTTTCCCTTATCATCACAGGCGGGTGGTTCAACAAACTTATGTTCATCCTCACTATTGTCCGTAAGGTAGCCATTGTCCATAGAGTATCCAGAGAAAAGTCTGTCATATTCATTACCTTCGTACAAATAGGGGTACTTTTTTATGGATCCTATCGAGTCATTCATAAAAGTCTTTCACAATCTTTGGGGTACCGGGTTTGTCATAGAGAAAAATAGGATTTTTTGGATAGTCACCTGGTTTGGGGTACGCGTTAGGGCACCGAGGGGTTCGTGAGCAGCGACGAAGAAAAGAAGATGCTTCATTTTTGCCGGGTGAACGTGAACGATGAATTGGGGATGGAGTTGCTCCGATTTCATACCTTCAAGAGAGCTTGCAAGACACTTCCGTGAAATCGACATGTGAAGAAATAGGGGCAGAATGTATGGTTTCATGGGATTTAGGTATAAAGAGTATGGGTTGTAGGTAGGGGTGGGCAGCGGATGTGGAGTTTTTGCACTCCGCATCCGCATTCGCGTGAAAACGGAACGGAATGTAGAAGATTTTAAGGCTTTCGGAAATTTCTGCATTTCGCATCCGTAAACTAAAATATTAAAAAATTAAAACTATGTCTAAACTCCACAATCACGACTTTTGTACAATGTTTTTTGCAACTTCTTCCGTTCTTCATTTCAGACAGTCTTCTTCTCTAAAAATGTTTTCGCGACTAAAATTAGTGTTCAACTTCAGACTCTTCACCGCGTCGTGCCGTTTCTTTGTGACTTCTTCGTTTGTGATTCTTTGTCGCGTCTTCAATTAGACTTCTTCGTGACTTCTTCCTCTTAACTTCAAATTTAGGTAATTACGTCATTTTCCACAAATTTCCATAGTCAATTTCATCCCTCTGCTGCTTTTGGTGATATAAAAAAGGGATTGGCCGCTGTCTAAGAGGTAGCTTAATTGATTTTTCTCAATTGTGTGTCTTTTAGATTCATTTTGTTATGGGGGGTAAATTTCTATGAGAGGTGGCTTCATCTTTGCTCTGCTGGTTTGCACTACTAATACCCTTAGTCAACTTCATCCCTCTGCTTCTTAGTGCCAACAGTTTGGAATCACGAAAAATTAAGACAACAAATATTGCTTGACACTTCCTGTTAGTTTGATTATTTGACTTATCCAGGAAAATGGTTTTGCTGGAAACAGTATCTCTTTGTGCCAATATTTTTGGAATTGCTCTATTTGTTGTCTTAATTTTCTGTATCTTCGAACTGTAAAAGCAGCTTGATAGCATAAAAGAATTTTATTTATTTTATTGTGTCTTTTAACTATTTTTATGACAATATTTTTTTCTAGATCAATGCTGTTAGTCCTTTGTTTTTATACCCTTTGTTGAATGTGCTTGACAAATATAGTGGCATATTTTTTTTTAATGTGCTTGACACATATATTGCATACAAACTGAACATCAAATTCTTAGTTACTGGCATTGATGTTCATTCTTTTTTCGAACTCTTTATCTATTGTTTCCTGCAATCAATATTTTTGCTCCTACAGTTGAGTGACTTAGCTTAATGTAGTTCAATAATCTCAACTTAATGTAGTTCAAGAATCTCAGTTTAATGCCTTAATGTAGTTCAAGAATCTTAGTTGCTGGCATTGATGTGCCTTCTTTTCAGATGCTTGAATTTATCCTTGTAATCTAAGCTGACTCCTTCTAGCCAGTTTGTTTTTTTAGTTTGAATTTGTTCATTTTAGTTTCAAGATTATCACATGTCAAGGGAATGTGATGATCTTGATACACAAGATTTTCATGATATAGAAGATGAACTCACACTGATGCTGCCTCCTAGTACGAAAAAGAGAGCCAAAAGATCATGGTTGTGGGACCACTTCACTATTTTGAGGCCATACGATCCAAAAAATTCAGAGACGAGATGCAATTATTGTGCCAAGATACTAAAACACATCATGTCACAACAGGAACTGGAACTATGAAATCTCATTACAACTGTTGCAAAGTTAGAAAAGACAAGGACGCCAAGAAGGACCTGTTACAACTGAAGATGATCTTTGACGCAGCTTCATCTACTACTAAGACTAAACGGGCTATGATAACTGATAGGTATGATGAAAAGTTTCAAAGAAGGGCCATTGTAGAGTGTATCATTTTAGATGAATTTCCATTTTGAGTGGTTGAGAAGGAAAGTTTTCGTGGATGCTTAGTCAATTTGAGCCTCGCTTTGTGCCCATTTCTAGAAGAATGAGAAGACGTGATGCCATGGCCGTGTATGTGTAGGAAAGGTCAAAGCTAAAGGAAACAATGTTGGAGCTTAACCCTCGTCTATGCCTGATGACCTACACTTGGACATCGTGTCAAAACATTGCATATATGTGTACTACTGTACATTTCATCGACGGCAATTGGGTATTGCACCAACGTATTGTAGGCTTTTTCAAGTTTGATGATCACGTTGGAATGGGAATCTCGAATGCCATGGAGTATTGCTTAGGATGGTGGGGGTGGAGAAGGTATTAATAGTGACTGTTGAAAATGCAACGCCAAATGATACAGCATTGGCGCAATTTTGCGCACGCTAGATAGAACGTTTTTCCATCTTTGATGGGCACATTATCCAGCAACACAAGAATATACAAGTGACTAAACATTTTTTGTGAATGTATATTATATTACTTGTTGTATATTCTCCTCACTTTTCTACTGTTGACAATGCAAGTTAGATGTAATGCACACATGTGAACTTAATTGTGCGGGGTGAATTAGATATGTTAAAAGATTTTTTTGATAAGATGAGAGCCATATTGACATATGTCAGGTCCTCACCAAAGCATCTTGATTCTTTCAAGACAGGGAATAAAGGGTTGTTAGTCGATGATTGTTGTACTAGATGGAATTCAACTCATGACATGCTTCAATCCGCGTTGGATCACCAAAAAGTGTTGGAGTAAATGATCGATGGAGATTGGAAGTTTTTTACATTATTTGACTCTGGACAAAAATGGTAACCCAAAAGAGTATGACCTTGTTCCGACTGCATATGATTGGGCTCGGGTAGTGCACTTCTGTATGTTCTTAAAGTTGTTCAAGGATGTTATCCTAACATTCTTCGCATAAAAAACTTTGACTCACATCTATTTTTTCAGGTAACAATCTAAAGTTTAAACTTTTCTTTTTTTCCTTAAATTTAACTTTAATTTCCTTTATGTAGGAGGTGACAAAGGTTCAACAACAACTTCAGATTTATGTAGAAGATGAAGATGATGTTTTGAGCCCCATGGCCATGTCCATACAATCCAAGTATGAAAAGTATTGGGTGAGGAGCTCAATTAGAGTGATTTGACCACCGATAGTGAAAGAGAAAAACCTAACTCGAGGATAAAGAAGATGAATAACTTTTTGATGGTTGCAAAGGTCTTAGATCTCCGGACAAAGATGAAGTGGTTAAGCTATTGGTTTACTAAAACTATACACAAAGAAGACAAACTACTGCTCATAACAAGGTAATGACGTGTGTGAGATGAGTCTTTGAAGAATATGATAAGATTTATGGCAAATCTTCCATTTCTAATCCAGCTCGGGCAGGGACGAGTTAGTCATTCTCTTAGTTTGAGAATTTTCAAGGATGATATGATCAATGCATTTAATAAGTTAGAGCTTGATACCTATCTGAAGACCATTTGTTTATCGTTGAATTCCAAGCTAGATATTCTAGCTTGGTGGAAGAAGAAGGAAACTTTGTATGCAGTTCTAGCAACGATGGCAAGAGATGTACTTGCGATCCCGATCTCCACTATTCCATTAGAAGTTGTCTTTACCATTGGAGGTCGAGTCTTGGATTCAACACGTGCTTCTATGACCCCCTTCACAGTTGAGACACTGGTATTGAAACAAATTTGGATATCCAAACAATCAAGATGCATAGATATTGTGGGTGTGGTTATGGAAGGTGAGGAAGGTGATGCTACGGATGATGAAGGTGATGCTCGTAATTGTGAGAAAGGTAATTATTCTAAGTTTTATTTACTTCGTTCTTTAACTATTATTTCGTTCATGTTCTAACTTGGTTTACGGTTATAATGTATACAGAGTTACTCCAAAATCCAGAAAGTTTCAGTAGTCGTTCTCGTGCTTCTATTTCTACTATTACTTGACTTTGATAGTTGGCCAATTGGGACTTTCCGACTTTCTTGAACTTGTTGCGTATTTTTTGTTATTGGTTTGGTTATTCCTGTTGAACTTGCTGCATATTTTTGGTTATTTCTGTTGAAATTGCTACGTATTTCTTGTTATTTGTTTGGTTCTTTCAGTTGGTATTGTAGAATGGCAGTTATTTGTGTTTTCTCATTTCTGTTTGTTGCATAATTGTTTTTTGCAGATTTTTTTTCCCGTTGCAATATTGTTGTTGAATTTTTTTCCTTTAAAAAAAATTGCGGAGCATCCGCTTCTGCAATCATTTTGCGGAAGCGGATTATGCATTTTACACAATAATTGCGGAACAGAATGCAGAATCAAAAATGGATTTTTTTGTAAAACTATGAAAGCGGATGCGGAAGGGGCACGGCGCAAATGCGGAACTTCCGCTGCACAACCCTAATTGTAGGGGTAAATTGGTACATTCACCTCTAAATTATTTGCGGGATAATGTTTTCCTATGGTTATTATATGTTACCAAACAACTTCCAAAATTTTCAAGTTATCCAAAACATCGTGAAAAGGTGTATACCAAACTCCTTTTGCATTTTTCAGTCTTGAAAGAACTCGATAGTTATAAAAAAAATGAGTGATAATTTTTATCCCGCTACCAAATCACACTAAATAAAAATATATACTATAATTCCATGAGTGAAGGTAAATGTCACTCATGGCCAAATGCAAGGGTGTAGGTATGGGCGAGACCACATAGGGAAAGCACACCCCCTAAATTTTGGAATACTACTATTTGTATTTTATTTTGTTTTGTAAGGTTGTTCATGTAGTTCGTAAATTTTCATGGAATTTGTAGTATTTAGAGAAGAAGGCACCTTTTTGTTTGGAGAAGATAGCAGATCCTTTTAGAATGATAACATTTTTTTTAGGTATTTCAATAAGAATAGTCTGGTCATTTTAATTAAATATTTTGCATTGATTTTCTATATAGTGTTAGAGTCCATAGGAGAATTGAGTTATCGCATGTGATAGGATTCTAATTGATTACAGAACCGATAGTCCATTCATTGTATTGGGTTAAATTTATTGCATGAGATTGTGACTGCAAGTGCCAGTTTGATAGCCACACAAATTTAATCCGCCAAAAATTATTACATTGCCCTTCCTATCGGATTGGTTAATCCTCTTACTATTTGGTACACATATTTTGATGGTGTCAGGATTGTAAATAGAATTATAGAAGTTCTATATGTTGTTTGGTATCAGTGAATTGTTCAAGATTACATGTGCCACGTCCTTCATTTCGCATGAAATGTCTATTTTGCCCCTATCTTTTCAATATAAAAGATCGCACTTTTTTCGAGCGACGCCTCATGCTCTGCAAGGTTGTTTCGATATGCGCTACCAAACGTCATTTCGAGCCCCGCTCTAAGAAATATGTATATCACTCTCAAACTCTTCGATTTCCACCCCGAAATCAAAAAACCTCGTTGAAGGTGAAGTCTAGCTCCGAACCCAGACTGCATTTTCCTCTATTGTTGTCTATGGTGCCCTGAAATCGCATGGTTCGTAAAAATTTGCTACCGACAAAATGGAGCCTTCGAATACAATCACTGGGAGACCGCATCCGGGAGTTTTGGGGCTCTTACTTGGGGTGGTGTATACATGCATGGCTCCCTGGCGCAAACCTTGAAAACCCCATAGTCGTAGAGTCTCCAACACCGTTAGCGTTCCTTCCATAAGCGGATGAGCCCAAATCCAGAACCGGACCCTCAACGCCTGTGATCCTAGCATCCCAACTGGAGGCCTCTTCACAGCAGACACCTATTTTGCCACTACTAAAGGAAATACCGCTGTTGGAGTATTACTTATGGGAAATACCCAAGGTACTTTTAGCTATTCCGTACGGTATTTTTTTTAGAAGGTTTCTAATTGGTTGTTTGCAAAAATAAGGGGGGCCAGTGGGGGCCCTGACCATCCCTCTGTACATGGACATATCCAAGTCTACCCCATTTTTTCATCATTAATTTTTTGTTTTGTTTTTCCCATGAATCATTTAGGTTTCAATTTGTTTATTAGATATTGTGTCTAATTGTAACTCATGCATTTATTAGATATTTTGTCTAACACAATTCATATATGCATGACACTCCGAATAAGAGAAAAAATATTGGTAAAAGGAACATGAGAAATTCATACACATGTTTGATAAATCTAATCATCATTTTATTTAGTATGCATGTCTACCTTAATGGAAAAAATTATTACAACTACACAACTTTTGCTATCGATGAATTTTATGCCTAAAGGGTTCGTCGGTAGCGAAATGTGTAGCTATTTTTATTGTTTGATATTTTTTTGTTAAGCCAAAAATTCATTAATGATAAAAGTATATACAACTTTCTTACCAGGGGTAAGAAATTACAGACAATTAAAAGCAAAAACCAAAGATACATGAAAAAATAAAAACATGGTACATGATACATATATCCACTATAGAGTAGTGAAAAGGAGTACAAAGGAGGTGAGCAGAAGTGATCAAGTGACTCTCAGCTATGTAGGCTGCCATTTAATGACTACAGGAGTCATTACCTTGCTAAAAATCCAGCTCTACTTGTACACCTTATAGCATCAATGTCAAGAGATTACTGCAATATTCCCGTAAGCAAAGACGTAGGGGGTGTTGCAGTAGTGATCTGCTAACCTTCAACTATGCATGCCGCCAAATGGCTACATGTGTCTTTACTGTAGTAGTTAGCAAAATTCACCCTGTTCACTTTATAGCATCGTAGTCCTATGATTTGTCACCTCCCTTACTCCTCTTCCTGCATTTTAAACCTCTCGGACCATGTTGGGATCACACAATCTCATGCTGCTTTCACTTACACAAGGGCCCCTTTAGTACTTACTAAACTCCTACCACACCCGAGTGCAAGGAAAACATCAATACCAAGTATATTGCAGTGTCCACTCAGACAGATCACTCATGCTTTTCAGTCTGCCACTCATGGTACATGGGGAGATAAGTTGGTAAGGAGGTGGATCATCTGCGGAGGTTTGGATCACCTTCCTAACTTGTACCACCAGGAAGTGAAAGGATAATTACCTCAGCATAAATAAAGAAGTATGAAGGCAAGAGGGCACTCAAAATTTGGGATATTTGTTGTTTGATGTTGTATGTTGTTAATAATTTTACTGAAAATTAACTTTGTAGTGTATAAAATGGTTTAAATTTTATTTTTTATTTCACCCCCCCCCCCCCAAAAAAAAAAAAAAATTAATTTTCTGCATCCGCCTTTTTATGTGTAATAGGAATCTGAGAAGCCACTGTCGCCGATGCCCAACCGTTGAGCCCTCTGTGACAAGCTTTTGGAACTGTCATGGCATGGGCTTGCTAGTTTCAAAGAGTATACTGACGCGTTCGAGGAGTCTACCAAAACTTGGGAGTATCCACCATTGTCATCGCTTGCCAATTGCTACATGTTGTTCTTGGTAGAAATATGGTACGTTACTACTCTAGTGTTCGATTTCATTTATTGTCTGTGACCATTTTAAGTACCCAAACAGAAATTGTGCGTGGATCTTGCGCGATATATTTTAATGTTTAGCTTAAAAGTTAGCTAAAACTTATTATTTATTTTAGGATGGTGGCCATTCAAACGCGGTGGTGGGAACTGAAGGTAGATAAGGCAGGAGCTCCTTTTCCAGGCCTAACACATATAGTAAGGAGTCAAAGAAAATGCGCTCCTCAGTGGGGGAAACTGACTCTGATATCTCATTATCCAGTGTAGTACCAACAGTGTTTGGTGGACCAACATTGGTTAGGTAGATAGACACAGGCCTTTTTGTATACTTCCTGTTTACATCTGTTGTGTCTTCTTTGACATTTATCTTGCGGTTGGTTTTTGTTTTCGGGTACCATTAACTTATTTTGGCAGTTGTTGTGGACATGGGTTATTTTTTCTGTGCATACACAAAATTAGGTAGCTTATTTTAGGTTGATATATATTTGCTTTGTTAAGTTTGTCCAAGAATTTTGATTTATCCCCCTATCCCCTACCCTCGAACAAGCACAATAAAGTCATAAAGTGGGAAAGTGGAAGAAACCAGAGTTAAGATTTTTCCATAATATAATTTGTTAAATTATGGTGGGTCTTTCCTTAAGCCTGTTTAAGGGGTTATGAAAGTTCATTCTACCGATTGAGGTTTATAGTATTGCCAAAATTTCTTTTGTGATCAGATCCTACTGGGTCACTCCATTTGACAAACTGAAGCATAAAGAATTAATTATGTGAGGCGATCAAGATCGGGTTGAGTCAAATTAATCAGGATTAATTAATTAGACAACCCGAATACGAGAACAAATTGGGGGTTTGGTGGGACCGACCCAATTTACGGCTATAATTGAGCCCAGTGCAAGATGACGGTAGCTAGCTCGAATTAAATCAAGCCCAACTGAAATCGAGTTATTTGGCACGAATTAATTCGAGCCCAATTACCAACATATATAAGCTGCATGAATTGAGTATTCACACGTGAATCGGTTTTCGTCTTCTTGTTGCTTTTCTTCTTTTCGAACCGATCGTTGCAAAATTAAGAGAGAAAGAACAGCGGTGAGCTCGTAGTTTCCGGTTGATTTCCGTCGTCGTTCGTGGTCTAGCAGCCACGCTTCATCTCGTCAAGGAGTGCTCATAGTAGATGACCTCTTCTTTGTGGTTTTTCCGTGATTAGTTGTGTCTGAATTTTGCATGGGGTTCGCTCAATTCAATCCAAAACTTCGTGGAATCGAGGTTAGTACGCTAATCCTTCACCAAGAGCATGGATGACACGTTTATTGTGGGTTATGTTTCGTTATTTTTTGATTTGAGAAATTTGAATTTTTCGAAATGTACCTTGAAACCCAACATTGGTATGAGAGCTAGGGCGTGTTTAAATTCATGTTCCTGATATGTTGTGATGCAATTAGTGAGCTTAATTCGTGAATTGAGGCCATAATTGCACATTGGATGCTTGAATTGCATGATTGAGTGATCGATTTCAAGTTTGGTATGCGAATTTGAAAAAACCCTAATTTCAATTTCGGTTGTAGTACAATTCCGATTCAATTGGGATTGATCGGTGATTAATCGATTAAATTGAAGTTACGCTATAACTTAATTGATAGTTAATCACATCAATTTGTGAAAAGTCCCAAATTTTGATCAATTTGGGAAAATCCCAATTTAGGGTTTTGGATTTTGCACGTGATTGATAAATTGGGAATTGAATTATGGTTTATTTGTTCAATTGGTGTTGAATTATGAATCAATTGATGATTAATTGCATGATTTGTGAAAATGCCTAATTTTAAAATTTTGGGTTACGTGTAATTTTTAAATTAGGGTTCCTATAAGGCAATTAGGGATTTACATGTTTAAATTGAATGTTGAAATTGTTAGGTTTTGTGTTTATACATTCAATTGAATGAAAATGAGTAAATTTTAATTGTTGGCTCGCTGATTAGGGTCAATTTGAATTTATCATTCAATTTAGGAAATTGATATATGATAAACTGCATATCGTGT
>JAOWBN010193173.1:0-15486 GCA_028565015.1 Pinguicula moranensis
TTGTTGTTTGATGCCAATTTGAATTTATTATATTCAATTTGAGAAATTGAGTTATAATAATTTGCATAGCGTGTTAGGTTGTGCTAACTCGGTTTTGCAGGATGTTGAGTGGTATGACATCAAGCGAATTTCATTGGAGATAACTCGTCTGACCTCTGAAAAAACTACCTAGGTGGATTAGGGTTTGAATCATCCAATTTCATTGGAGCATTGTTCCATCTACTAGCTACTCCTCCCTTTGTAGATGAATTAGATGACAATTTGGCTCTACTTGCAGTTGATTATTTGAACTGTCACTTAACTATTTCAGCATAGGCATCCCTTGACATTGTGGCGCGTATCTCTCAACTTGATGCCGGGTATTAATGGTGAGGCCATAGATAAATCTAGTGTCAATTGCTTGCTCATCTTCATCTAACTCAAATTTTAACTTCAAACATAGCATTTCGTGGTAATAATCTTCCATGGATCAGGCCCCCTGTTAAAGATCTTGCAATTTCCCCCTTATTTGACATTTGTATGAATCCGGTAAGTACATCTTTTTTATGGCTCGCATATGCTCTTGCCAATTCTCAATTTGAAGGTCTCCATCCCTTTGTCTCCTATGCTTCAAATCTTTTCACCATGTAGAAGCATAGCCCTAGAATTCTGAAATGACAAATCTCAACTTAGTGTGTTCGAAAAATTGATGAAGCTGAAAAATATAGTCCATGTGATCCTTCTACACTAAGAAGGCCTCAGGCTCATGCTTGCCTTGAAATTTAGGGATAATTTGCTTGATATTTCTCATGGAATCATAAGCTCTATACTCATCATAATCATAACCTTCAAGTCCTCTACCATAAACCCCAACTTGTCCACAACCCCCATTCAATGGAATTTGTGGCTCATCATCGTCTTGCCTCGGGTTGGCGGGCCAAAGTTTCGCTAGCATGCGCTAAATATTAGTCATTTGTTCGGGCAACGCATCAATCTAACCAATCTTTTCTCCCATAACCACGGTTGTATGGAGATCATCACCAAGAGTTGTGATATTTCCTTTTTCTTCCTCAACATTCGATTCTCCTGTCATTGACCTTGTTTTAACCATGAACACAACACACGCACACTAGAACAAAAATTTGTAAACTCCTTCCAAAATGTACCCCCAATAACTCTCAACCAATCAACACTCAAAAAACGATTTAGATTTAAGTAAGTATTTGGGCATTGGTTGACTATGCATGCTCTGATACCTAATTGATACAAATTCCCGTATGCAAGCAGAAGCTTTGATCTATAACTTTATTTATTGTATAAAGAAAAATCAATGAAATATGGTGTATAACCCAACAAAAGAAACCATATAAAAAAATGGATAGGAATGCAAGATGGAGACCGTATTATACATTAGAAACCCAATAAAACATGCTAATCAAATCCCAACTTAATAGTTATGAAAGGAACGAATGAATGCAGTGATTGAATTGAACGCCTAACTGAAGTTCCACCCAAAGATCAACATGAGATCAAGGGTCTATTTTTACAAATACCAACTAAAGTGCAATGCAACCAATTCTCAAAAGAACATGAATTAAAGAATAAAGAGATTCCTCTCAGGTTCGTTATAATAAAAAATAATGTGTCCCTTCACAATGAACGACCACATCCTTTTATAAGCAAAAGGGTGCTGTTCGAGTCCCAACTTGAATCAATTTAAAACACTAAGAAATCTAATTTAAATCAGCCTAAAGACTAAGAGTCCAACAGACTAAAAACACTGAAATAATTCAAAAATAAAGTAAAAGAAAATTGCAATCCCACTTGGACTAGTACTCCTCTTGGACTAGGACTCCACTTGAACTGGGACTCCTCTTCGATGAAAAGAGCCCACTTGGGCTATGACTCCTTCGGATGAAAGAGTCCACTTGGTCTAAGACTCCTTTGGATAAAAGAGTTCACTTGGGCTAGGACTTCTTTATTGAATGGGCGCACATCAACGACGTCCAACTGATTGATCCAAGGCGTGAAAACATCTATCTTGTATTCTTCTTGTTTCCTAATGCCTTCAAGCAACAATGTCAATGCTTCATTCATTCTTTTGGTCTAGGAAAGCATCATTGGACCTTCCATATTCATTAAGGGTTCAATAATGCATTTGGGCTCAACAATTCGTATGGGCCCTTGGACATGTAATCAGTTATATATGGTCAAGAATTGTATTTCTTTATTAGTTGGTTCTAATCTAGGAAACTACTAATTCACTACAAATATAAGGCGATACCACTAGAATAATACAAGCCTTGTCTCACAAGAAAATCAGAATTTTTTAAATTCCTAAGCGTAGGCGGGCGGCAGACGTGTAGAATGGTTAAGAGAAAAAGAGAGTTTTTCTTCTTGCTTAACTCTTTGCTCATGTGTTGAGATTAAATCTACCCAAAAAGTGAGTTTTGGGATGTGTCTTATATATTCCTTTGGTAGTACAAAATAGATTCACCATCTTGAAATGTAATCCCGGGACATACCTTGAAAACCTTGATGGTTTCGAAGAATAAAAGAAGAAGGCGTTTTCCCTTGTAGAGTGAGGATTGCTTGGAGATCTTCAAGGGTAATAGATCTAACTTTTCAATTCAAATTTATTTACTCTATGCATATAGACATCATGTATTATGTGGAAGTTGGTTTGTTCATATTTTTACATGGAGAGTATGTTTTATTTAAATTTTAAAGTTAATGCATGCAGCACCAAGATCCTTAGTAGATTAGATTTATGACATGTTTAAGGTTCTTCCGTAATTAGGATTAGATCATTAGGCCTAAATATATATTTACATTTTAGTATAAACCATGGGCTGAATTGTTATGAAGCTTGCTCCCACTCATTATTCTACGATGCATCATTTAGGGATTTCAAAACCCTTTTAATTCTCCCTTTTCCCATTGTTAAGTTCCATGCAAACTTTAAATCTTATGAAAATCATCCAAGGCCTAACTCTTATATGTAAATGAGACCTTCCCAAGTTCAACTCTTAAGTCACATTATGGCGTATGGATCTTGGATTAATCTCTATTTATGAATATTCATTAAAAGCTACTCATTAGAAACTCTTTATTAAACTTTAAATGAATAATCAAATGAATTTTAAGTCCAAACTAAATTGATTATGAGCCAAAGTATGCATTTAGTCACTCATCTTTAGTTTATACTAAATTAATTAAATGAATGCACACATACGACCATGAGCTAGTGAACTTCTTATTTCTACATGACATGTAATCTCATATTCACAGTTCAATATCACATAATGAAAGAAAGTAAATAGGGTTGTCCAGCGGTAGCAGTAGTGGCAAAAAACCACTATCGCTTCTACTATACCACGTTTGATGGTATAGCGGCAACATCAACGGTGATCGAAATGCAATTCGCTACATTAGCGAAAGAGATTATAGGCAGTATTAGCGGATCCGCTACTACAGCAAGTACCATTTTTTAACTTAAAAAATTAAAAAAAATTAAAAATATAAATAAGCGCTTATACACGACGCGAATTTGCATTTCACCGTTCACTCTTTCAAAAACCTGAAATTAGACGCGACGACGACAACTTCTCTTCTCTAGTCTCCTTCTCGTCTTTAGATTCATAAATAAGGCGCTACTTATTCTTCTCGTCTTTCAGAAGCGGGCGGCTCTACTTGGCTCCGTTTCGTCTTCGTACGCCTCCCTGCTCCACCAAACACCGGTCACCTATATAATTAGGGTTTATTTTCGATTTTGATTTAGGGTTAACATTTAATTTATTTTTAGTTTTTGTTTGGGTATGCTAATTAGGATGTAATTTTGGTTTAATTTCATTCTGCATTGTTTTTTTCTTATTAATTTCAGATTTTAGTTTAGAGTTTTTAGAAATTCTAGTAGGCAATTCGTATATATCATTATGTGAACAGGAGTTCCTTTTTGTTTTCAAATTTTAATTACAGATTTTAATTAGGCAACTTCATTATGCATTGGTTTATCTTATAAATTTCAGATTTTAATTTCATTCTGCAGTGCATTATTTTTTTCTCATTTTGCTAGCATTTGGAAATGTAAATGATTCTTTTTATCTATGTTGGATGTGAAGTTGTGATATTGTGTTTTTTTCTCTTGGTATAGTGATCTTAAAAGTTAGATAGTGATTGGGGGCAGGGGGTTTGCTTCTCAGCTAGCAATACCCCTATATATGAGTTACCTGTTTCTTAAAGTCACAGTACCGCCTAGTTCGTTATCATGTTCCTTAAATAGAATAATGCTTTCATCTATATACAGGCTTGACGTTTCCAGACGTAATCTATCAGGACAAGTATAGGTTTCCTGAGCAGATTGTTGTGCCTCAAGCTTGCAAACACCACTTGAGTTAGATTTTACAGAGTGATTGTTGCTATTTTTAGCTGCATCCAGAGGGTGGGTACTATTTCTAGTTTGTCTTCAGACTGTTTTTTGTAATATTCATCTTCCAAAGTGAACAAATTGATAACATATTAACATTACATCTCTATTTAATGTTTTCAGATCTTATTATGGAAAGAAACACTTTCGATGATGTTGATGTTGCATTAATGCCTCCTCCTCCAGAGGTTTCGAGTGGTGTTCAGGATGTAGGTGCATCCAACCCCTCCGTAAGTAAACCTAAAAGGCAAAAGCTTACTAATCCCTCGCCTATGTGGGTTCATTTCACTAAGATTGAAGTTGGTGATCCCAACTGTCCGATGGCAATGTGTAACTATTGCCCAATTGAAGTTGGCATCCATCACAGAAAACAAGGAACATAAAAAATGCTATCTCACCACAAGAGTTGTTATAATTTTAAGAGCAGACAACCTATGATGGACACACTCAGCAACAAACTTTGATCCATCACGCTGCCTCATCGAGTGTTGCATGGTCCCATAACTTGATGCCCGATAATATGAAATTGATCGTAATATTTTAGATACTTGACCTCTGATAATAAGAACTTGATCCCTATGCCTGATGATTGGATTTAGGTAAAACATTTAGTGACTTTCTTATAAATCTTCTATGATTACTTGACCTCCAATAATAAGAATTTAATCCCTACGCTTGATGATTGGATGCGTGTGAAACATTTAGTAACTTTCCTGAAGATATTTCATGATATTACTTTGAAGTTCTTTGCATCGATCAAGTGTATGTCACATATTTCTTCCAGGTAATAATTAGAACTTTTAATCTTTGTGCCTCATATTGTGGTCTATTGACTTGTTTATGTTTAATATTAAGCTTCATGACATATAATATAGGAGGTGGCAAAGGTTGAGAGGGAGCTGAATCTGCATGCAGGTTAAATATTAAATATTTAATTTAAATATCTTGTTTCATGTCATGCTTTATGCAGGATGTTCAATATGTTGCAGGAAGTGATTATATTTATTTGAGTGAAATGGCAAGAGTATGTTAGAGAAGTATGACAAGTATTGGGGGGAGTTGACTCGAGTGGATCCCGGCCCAAAGAAAAAGTTGAAATTGAACAAGTTCTTAATTGTTGCAACTATCTTGGATCCTAGTGTTAAATTCGAACGGTTTAGGTACTTGTTGATTCTCTTTTCTTTTAACATATTCCTAATCATTATAAGTATACTGAATCATCGAGCTAATTCATTGTACAGGTACTGGTTTTCGTTAACAATGGACCAAAGAACAACAATACGGTAGCTGAATTAGTTTTGAGTTCTATCCGGAGAGTCTTCGAAGACTACAACAAGCTGCACGCCGCCGCCAAATGTTTAATATGATATGTACAACAACGGTTGTACACTGAAATGTCATCAAATAAGACTAATACAAACTTTTTTTTTTTTGTAAAAGCCAAATTTTATTGAAGATAAAAGAAATATTTACAAAGAAAATATACATGAGAACCACCTAATGTGGGAGATACTACCACTGCTATCTGTGTACTTGGGATGAGCCGCCTGCCTCTTCTTCATACCTCCCTTCCGATATAGCTAAGGGTGATCTGGTATATGGCTTACCTAGCATCATCGAAGATCACACAACATCTTAGCATTCAGATCATAACCATTGTCCGCTTTCACCAAATATAAAATCACGACTGTCACATTGTCAACACCCATTGTAGGGCTATTGGTACACAACTCGTTTATAATGGAGAGCTATCCCTATAATGACTGAAGGGATAATAATCTGAGTGTCTTGCAGCTCATACCAACTACCTTAGGAAGTAGTGAGGGGTAGTCCCCACATCCAAACTACATTGCTCAAATAAGTACAGTGAATTCCTCCAGTTGGATAATTCTACTTCTGGCCTATCAAGAGTGTCTGCATCATGGAAATATGTAGGGCTAAGTGCTGGAAAAAGTCTGAAATGCTGTGATGTTGTCTGTGTATTGATTCTGCAGAGTAAGTGAAATAACTGGGTGGCTGAACCATACCATCTGATGATCAACTTATACAGACATATCATGGGGGGTGGGGGGTTGTGCCAGCACTGATATACAACATCAGCCTTCTAAGTTCATTGTTAAGTATCAGGGCTAGAAACTGTTGTGGGGTGGCAATGTGATGTTCTTGTGTGTTTTACCTAACCTGTACCTATATAGATCCGAAGATGGAGTAAGTCTATTCAAATGCCGATCATTGGGTGGTGGGTGGGTGGGGGTATGTAATTATTGCTTATCCCACATCGTAGCTAATAGTTACTTATCCACACCCCATCTTTTGTGGTTGTGTGATGTGTGTGAGTGTGAGTATACCTGAGAGCTGCTTCCTCATTGATCACAAGATTTACCTTGGTAGTGATTGACCTATGACTGATCTTGATCACTTTACAGCTTTGGCTGACCTGCACTATTATGTATCATGCTTGATTACAAAGCTTCGGATCAACACCTGTTGCACTAGATAGCATGATGTAGAATATAAGCTTTTAAATTTCTTAGTCCACCTTAGAGGGGATGCACAATCAGATATAGAAAAGCAGACACTCTAAGGGTTAATTAGCCAATCAGTAAAACTAAATGGAAACATATGTGAGGATCTTTTAACTCTCAACCAAAACCAGACTTCTCACTGAATGGTCTGTACAATCCGATCTACATTAATATCCTTTGCTTGAAGGTGAGCTTTGTTTCTAGTTTTCCACAGGGTCTACACCGCAGCCAGCCATAATGATTTTCATGCATCCTTGTTGATTATTGGCGGTTTGGCAGCTAGGAATTGCCACAAGGAAGGGGCTTCCTGCACACGTACAACAACCTGGCCTTCAAGGGACAACCAAACAATAAGGTTAAGCCAAACTTGTACAGAGATATAACATTTAGTAAACAAGTGATAGATGGATTCAGTGGCAGAGTCAGATAAACATAATGGGCATGATAAAGGCATGTTTTGTAAAATGATTTTTCTGCGCTGAAGTGATTCCTTCACTGGCATTCCTACAGCATTTTCCAGGAAAATATAGAGACCTTCTTGGGTGATACTTTGTTCCACACCATAATTAGATTTGATGCTTCTTCCTCTGAGTATGGATTCTTGAGATTGATGATTTGCTGATAGGTAGCTTGGACCGTGTAGTTGCCTTTCACATTTCCTCTGAACCTGTATCTATCCACATTCCAGGCATCAAGATAGCTACCCTGTAATAAGAAAGTTAGATTGTCCTAATCAGCTAACTCAAAATTGTTGAGATTTCTCCTCGAGGAACTTGACCAAATCCAAGTAGAATTCACCCAATATCCCATATCAGCAACGTTGGAATTTTGATTAGAAGCTAATCTGAATAGACTGCTGAAACGTTCTGAGAAGGGTTTTTCTGAGAACCATTTATCTCAAAACTTAATTCTGAATCCACTTCCTAGCTTCATGTAGATACACTATTGAAAATAAGGAGAAGCAACAACCTTGTGTATGTTTTTCCACCAAGAAGAGGTATGTGAGTTCGGATATGTTGAGTATTAGGAATATGCACAGGTGGCCTCAGGTCTCACAGTCCCCCAATTTCCAGCAGTCCTCCTTTACCATATTTTGACCTTAGTATGGATATTGCTAGGTTGTTTACTTCTGTGAGTATTCTTGCACACCATTTGGCCAGCATGGCTTCATTGAAAAGACAAATACAAACTTGCGGAGGAAAGTTGAGAATACCTTATTCATCAAGCATTGAAAAGTGGCCAGTGCGTTGCATAATCCAAAAGGCATCACAACAAATTCAAACTAGCCTTAATGATTGACAAAACAGTTGAGGTACATGTCCTTTTTTGCCATTCTACTCTGAAAATAACATGCCCTCAGATCTAGTTTGCTAAACCAAACGGCTCCATGTAACTCATCCAGTAGCTCGTCTATCACAGGTATGGGAAACTTGCTTCTAACAGTTAGACTATTCAGGTAGCGGTAGTTCACACACATCCTCCAACCTCCGTCCTTTTTCACTAGCAGCACTAATGAAACAAAGGGGTTGTGGCTCCTCTTTATCAGCCCTGATTCTAACAGTTCACCAACTATTCTTTCAACCTCATTCTTTTGGTAATGCGGTGTCCTGTAAGGCACCTGTTTCTTCGGGGCAACACCAGGTATCAGTGTTATGTTGTGCTCAACGGCTCGCATTGGTGGTAGGTTCTTTGGTTCCTGAAATATGTAAGTATAAGCCTGAAGCAGGGCCCTTAAATCTTCAGCTTCAGGGTTATTGTTAGGTGAGTCATTAATCTCGGTTATCTTCAACCTTCCATCTACGTCTTGCCTGAAAATTGAAGTACTCCAACTCATCTCCAAGTTGAAGAATTTTTCTTGCAGATTCATGCTCTCTGATCCATCAGATTCAGAGTACACCTTTCCCACATTAGTTGCCACTCCACTCTTAATCAACTTGGACATCTTCTCAGCTGATATAACATTCAGCTCTTGTCTACCACGGTAAGCCTGGATGTTGATAGGCTTCCCATCCTTAATTATGGTGACCACCATATTTCTATAATCATATAACACTGAGCCGTGCAACTTCAACCAATCCCTTCCTAAAATCAAGTCATAACTGTGCAATGAGAAGGTTCTAGGTGAGCACTTGAATTTCTCTCCTTGCATTTGAAATCCTTGCACCTCACCTCACTACTTCTCCTAACACCATCAGCAACCTCAACCATCATTGGTTACATTTCATCCTCTCAGAAAAAAATCGTTCGTCCACAAAGCAGTGTGAACTCCCACTGTTAAACAAAACTTGTAAGGGTTCTCCCTTGTATAAACCTTGGACACGATGTGTTAATATTGTTGTGCCCACATATAGCATTAATGGATAGATTCCCCTCATCTAATGTCTCCACTACTTGTTCTTCAACCGGGCCGTATTCCTCCTCTACAGTAGAGCTGGGATTCACATTAGGTTCATAATCCCCTTGTAGGGCAAATAGCTTAGTGGTACAGCGGTGACCTAGTACAAAAGGTGCACCACACTTGAATCACAGTTTGTTATCAAATCTCTACTTCATCTCAACATCGGTTATGAACTTTCACTTCTTAGTAGGAACTATCTGTTTGGCTCGAGTTGGAGTTTGTGCCATACTGTGATTCATGGTTTTAAGGCTCAATTTTTGGATAGCACCCGACACTATCTTACCCACCAAATGACATACTGTATGCTCTTGCTTCTTAGCAGATGCAATAGCTTGCAACAATGTAGTAGGATTATCCGCTCTAACCACGAATCTCAACTCAAACTTGAGACTTCCAATGAATTTCTCCTTGTAGAATGCTTCCCCAAATTCAGGGTAAGCTATCATTACAGATGTAACCAATGCATCAAATCTACGAAGTAAGTCCTGCAAGGGTTCGCTGCTACCTTGTTTCATGCACATGAAGCCTTCAAGCAGATTATCAGGGTCTTTAGTATCAAATCGGATGAGTATAGCTACAGCAAATCGGTCCCAATCAGTAGGTTTGGAATATTTAAGACTCCTAAACCATGTGTCTGTGTCACCCTCAAAGTGCATCCGTGCAAATTCCACCCTCCCATAATCTTGGATACCAATATAAATGGCAAATAAGCCATTGCTCCTCTCCAACCACGAACGGGGGTTCTTGCCATTAAACCAAGGGAAATTGCTATATGGCATTTTTACCTTCCTACCACACCCCATTTACTCCTATTCATAGTCTTCCACATCAATGCCACAATTTCGAGAGAAGGGAGTATGCTCAGATTAATTAATCAAAGTGGGGTTAACTATTGACGTACCAGCCGATTTATCTGGACGCTCTGCTTATGGAAAATCTCAACCATCAAACTCACTTGTTTCTCCATTCGTTGCTGGAATATCACCGTAGATTGTTCAGATCTATCTATTTGTGATTTAAACAAGGCGGTATTTTCGTGAATCTCATCTGATATTTTATCTAAACGTAACTTAACAAGTCCTACTTCGCTCTCCAACATCTTCGTATGACTATTGAAAATATGCCCTGTATCTAGATCCACTTGAGGAATAGATCCTAGTGATTTCTTGGCTGATACCAATTCTTCCTTTAATCGAGTCATGAGTCATCTCTTCCTCAGACTCAAAATGTGCGGACTTAGTCATTGGGTCTACCATGATTTGGGGCTTGCAATTCTTGCATTTAGCTATATTGAAAAAATTGGGTTGGAAAGATAATTCATTCACCGGCAACCCTCAAGTGTTTGCAAATCTTCATATTCAAGAAAATTAAGATGATAATGAAGAAGACAAAGAAGAAGCATGAGTGTCCATATAACACGAACTATTATGTTCTTTCTGTCCACTTGTTTTAGATTTATACTTTCCTATTTTTGTTTAGTTTACCCCTTCTTTTGTTCTTTACTTGCCGTTGTTCTTCCTTCACTCTTGTTTTCCCTCCCATACAAAGACGCAATCGGTGCTCCTCAATATTTTTTAGAACTTGGGTTGAAACTCACGATAAATTGATCATTTTGTAGAGAATCATGCAAACTCCTTGTCTTGTTATTTTTCTTAAAAGATTATTGTTCTGGAGAAGTTGAAACATTTGTCCATTTTGCTGTTTGTTTAATCCTGAAATTGATGAAATTTGTTGGTGATTGGCAAGTATTAGTCTACTGTGACATAAGTTGATGTTGTGTGAAGTTGAAACGGCCCAATAACGACCTCCCTAAACTCAGCTTTTCTCCTGAAAAGAAAAAGAAAGGAAGAAAAGAAAGTTCCTTAGTTCGACCAAGTGAAACTTTCTGTTGCATATGTTGATATGCTGAATGATTTTGTTCTTTCAATACACTCTGCTCTTGGTCCTCTTGTTGCGTAAATTGGATTGCCAAATAATTTTAAATTTTGATATGCTACGCTCTTGGTCAATAGTGTGATTGTCTTTGAGGATTCTGTATTGAAACTAGCTAGTCATTAATCCTGCATCAGTGTCAGCGTGGGATTTGAAAATTACCTTCCTAATGATAATCAACTTCAAGAAGGCAAACTAGCCCCGCCCATCCTGCCTAAATTTGAAGACCCTGTTCTGGCAACCTCTCTTCCGGAAAAGAAGAAAGCGGATTGACAGAAAGGCAACAGTCATATTGATGTGACTTCAAAATAGAAGTGAGAGCGAACACACAAACGCGGATGTAAGAGAAGATATAAGATAACTTAGGCAAGTAGGATGAGGCAGAATTCTTATAGAAGTTCTACTTTCAAAATCAAGGTTCACTTAATTCAACAAAAATTGTTTCTCCCTTCTCGTGCATTGCTATTTATACTACAGTGAAACATTTCCCCCATTTAAGGTACAACGAAAAGGCACAACAACCGCCTAGTTAATGCACTAATAAGTGTGCCTAGAAAATAGCAGGAATTTAACAAGCATTAAAACATGACACTAAACTTAATGAGCCGACTTTGGGATGCTCCTTCTTGAGTCGTGTTTTGGATCACGCCAAGTATTCCTCATGAATTCATTTGCGGCGCTTAATTATCTTCTTGGATTTGTTACTGTCGGCAACATGCTAGAACCTATCCACCATGGCTGGTGTCCGTCTGGATTGAGCCACATCATCACCCCCGTGGAAGACGAAATTCATCCTCGAATTATCAATGAGGTCTTCCTCAGATTGATTGCCAAAATACGGTACCAGATGCTTGACATTAAACACATCAGCAGTCCTTAGATAGTTGGGGAGTTTGAGCTGTATGCATTAAGGTTGATTTTTTCAATAATTTCCACGGGGCTGGCCTTTCTGGCAACCAACTTGTTGTATTTGCCTGGCGAGAACTAATCTTTTGTTAGGAATGCGTACACAAAAATCACCGACGTTGAACTAAACATGGCGACAATTGGAGTTTGCCGCCTACTTGTTTTTTGTCGTGGCAGTCTCCAGACTTTTTTGGACTGTTTGGTGAATGAGCTGCAGGCTATTGACAAAGTCAGCGGCTTTGCCATCGGATTGTGCAAATCAGGGGTTTGCGCTAACTCCATGGGATCACGAGGGACTCTTGAATAGGCAATTCGAAATGGGCTGAAGACTGTGCTCCTATTTGTGGCGTGATTGAACGCAAATTCGGCTTTGCTTAATAGGAGATCCTAGCAATGTGTGTGCTCTTGAACCCGACAATGTAGCAGATTGCCCAGAGACCAATTGACAACTTTTGGTTGTCCATCTGTCTGGGGATGGTATGCACTGCTAAAATTCAGCTTTGTATGGATAAGGTGCAAGAGGCTCCACCAAAAATGAGTGAGAAACCTTGAATCCCGATAAAACATAATGGTGCAAGGGAGGCCGTGAAGGAGATAGATTTCTCGAAAGAAGAGGAGTGCGACTTTGCTAGTGTCTGGAGTCTTTTTGCAGGGAATAAAGTACATCATTTTGGAAAAATGATCGACGACAAAGATAGAGCACGCACCCCATTGAGTTAGTAGTAGCCCTAGTATGAAATCCATACACGGTTGGTCTGGTATAGGGAGTGACGTGTATAGTCTAGCATTGGAGGAATGTCCTTTGGAAATTTGGAAGATATGACAATGACGTACACAACGCTCGACTTCGCCCCGTAGGGATGGCCTGAAGTAGGTTTACTGGATGAGGGACAATGTCCTTGTTGCACACATACGGCCTTCACCGTGCATTTCTCGAATTACGAGTTCGCGCCAACTGCAAGATGGAATGCACAACAATGCCCCCATGAAGACGAATCCATCTTGGACGATGTAATCAAGAAAGCTTCCCATGTGTAGTTGCTGAAGAACTGGCCCAAAGAATTTATTCATACCAGTGGCTCCTTGAAGGATTGGAACCCAAAAATTTGGACATAAAAATGGTTGAGAAGGTTCTGCCTTCGACTTAACGCGTCTGCCACTTTATTGGAGGCACCTGATTTGTGTTTCACAACAAATGTCAACTGCTACAAAAAGAGGAACCATGATGGGTGCCTTGTAGAGATTTTTTCCTCGCTATGCATGTGCTTCAATGCTTCATGATCAGTGTTGAATTCTCGATGGAACAAGTAATGTCGCCAATGCTTGATTGCTTGGACCATGGCATAAAGTTCTATGTCATAAGCAATATAGTTGAGGCGGGCTCCTACCACCTTTTCACTGAAGTAAGCCACTGGGCGCCTTTGTTGACTGATCACTGCTTACGCCTATCTTAGAAGCATCATTGTGTAGTTCAAAGGGCAAGGTGAAGTCAGGGAAAATCAGGATAGGCGTACTGCCAAGGGCTTGCTTGATGTTGTTGAAGGCACTTTTTGCAGCTTCTGTCCAGACCAGTTGTGGAAATTTCATACATTCGGTGAGGGTTGCAATGGCTAAACTGAAGTGTGAATAAAACGCCGGTAAAAGGAAGCAAGTTCATGAATGTTGTGGACGTCTAAGATGGTTTGTGAAGTTGGCCATTGATAGATTGTACCAACCTTTGCAAGATCCACCTTAAGACCCTCCGTTAATATAAAAAAGAAGGTACACTTCTGCTTGGCATAATAAAAACGGTCTTGCCTCAGCACTGCTATGATTGCCCTCAGATGCTATCGGTGCTCCTTATTCGTGCGATTGTATACTAGAATGTCATCAAAGTACACGATGATACATGACGGGGTGGAGGACCTAATGAATAATTCTCATAAATGTCCTAGGGGCATTGGAGAGACCAAATGGCATGACAAACCATTCGTATAAGCCTTATTTGGTCTTGAAGGCGGTTTTCCATTCATCCACTTGGTGAATGTGCTCTTGGTGGTATCCGCTCTTCAAGTCCAATTTGGAGAATACTGCAGCAACACTAAATTGATCCAATAAATCATCTAAGGGAGGGATTGGAAAATGATACCTCACGATTATCTTGTTGATCGCACAACTGTCCACGCACACGCGTCAGTCACCATCTTTCTTTGGAATGAGGAGGGTCGGGATGGCACAGGGGCTGGGGCTCTCCTTTATGTGGCCCTCGAAAAGAAGTTCTTTCACCTGCTTGTTGAGCTCCCCATGCTCGGTGGGGCTGGAGTTCAATTTGGTGCTAAATATCACATAGTGACGGCAAACCTGCTGGCAAATCTGATTGAAACACATCAACAAATTCATCAATGATCTGTAGGCCTGCACGGGGAAGTGGGGAGTTGTGGCAAGTTTCTTTGCCAATGAGGAGGTATGCCACATGTGCATTATGTAACTATTGTACACAACGTGCGAAGCACACTATGTTCGGGGGAAGTGTCAGAGGGGTTGTGCTCTTCACGACCTGTGGTTAATGTGATCTTGCCACCATCAAATAGGAAACTATAAATGTTGAAGAATCGATCATGGGTAACTCGTCTATCAAACTGCCACGCATTGCACCACACCGAGTCTTTGTACCGTTTACCAATGGAGAATGTGACTTTGGCGCGCTCTGCGACCAACATTTAACCTCCCTATTTGAGCCAAGCTAATTGATAAGGTTGCGGGTGCCATTTAGTCAGGATGGCTAGTTTGGTGACAGTTTCTTTGGAGACGACAATTTCGCAGTTGCCGCTGTCGATGATGAATTTGCAGACTTTCCCGGTGATGGTGCATGATGATTGGAAGAGCTCATGGAGTTGCTTGTCAATAGAGGACGCTCGTGGAGTCAAATAGGCTCTCCGTAGGACAAAGTTAACTCTCACATCACCCTCTTCTGTCTCTTTTTGGCATTTCATCGAACTCTGGGTTGATGAGCAGAGATACAGGAGGATTGTTCAGCCATGAGTCGTCTGTGTGGCTGGTGAGGGCCCTTTTCTCCATTCTCCGGCACTATGCTTGCTTGTGCCCAATATTTCCGCACTCAAAGCAACGAACGCTGCCCCCGATTGAGCGACTGGTTGTCAGCTGTGATGGGTGTGGTGGGATTGGTGGAGTCTCCAAGGGACCTATCAGCCTTGGGATCCATCTAGAGGCAAAGCTTGTGGGGTTCAGCACTGCTGGTATCCTTTAGGGTCCGTTTGGTAGCCGGTTTACGGAGGGTTTATTGCGGTTTTGGAGGCGTAAACCGACTTTAACCTGAGTTG
>JAOWBN010193183.1:0-27593 GCA_028565015.1 Pinguicula moranensis
CAAAACACCACCCCTTCTAAAAATAAGAAGAAGTAGTAGAAGAAGTAGAAGAAGTAGAAGAAGGCCTGCGCAAAACAGGGCCTAAATCAAGTGACCTTGCCAAAACAAACATTCCATTTGGAAGGGGAGTTTTCATGAGGTTTATGAATCTAGAAGACTTGTTTGTATGGAAGTCGTCTAGTACAAAAGGACTTATTCGTAGGGTCTTTGTCATACCCCTTTGCTTTCACAAAAAATTAGATAGAAATCGTTGAGGGTTTGAGGAAGAATGAGCTTGTTTGACAAGATGGTTACTTGGTGTAACTACGTCGAGAAGGAACAAATGGATGTTTGAGATATGTTGATTAAAGAATGATTATAGGTAGGCTTTTACAGCGTCATATTGGTCAATCATTACAAGGGTATATTGGATGAAGTATAAGTGATTTGTCACATTCGTTGGTTTGGGGTAAAGCCATTGTTATATTCTACACGAGAAAAATAATTCTAACCAGGGTTGGAAAAATAATTGTGCGAGATTTATCTTTATAGTGAAATCACTTATACTATATGAGATCCTGTAGTTTGTCAAAGGGCCAAGTATACCACAATAGTACCCAAACAACTATTATGCACATCTCAGGAATCATATGAAAAAGCAATTTGAGCAAATAGCTCCTCTGTTTGACAATTGAAAAAAAAAAGCCATGTTGATTCTTTACTCGACCGGATCACAATGGAAGTCATTGGTTTGTACTCGTGAGACAGTCGAGAACAAAACCTCAAGCAACAAGCAGGAAAGTGGTCTGCTCTATGCTTAAACCAAAAAAAATATGTGAAAGATTATTGTTTTTGCTTTGCTAATCTCCTTAATTTACATCATACAATTCTCGGACAAAAGAGATACAGAGAAATAAGTATAAGTATGCTTAACTGTATTCCGCAAGAATTGCTTGTCTTTTTCATTAAGCAATTGGCCTATTTATAGAGTTTATACAAGGATGTATCAGTATTTTCCTATGGATATGACATTTAACTGTATGCCCCACTTGTAATAGGCACACTTGGTCATTTGTCGAAGGACCAGGCCTTATCGAGGAGCTTCAATGTTTCCAGAATATAGTTCCCGTTGGATTGAGGTTCTAGCATTCTATAGGGGTCTCCCATTTGAGTAAAAAATTCTTCATAAATCTTGAACTTTCATGGATCACTATGTCTCCTTTCTTGTAGACATGGAGGTCCTCCAGTTTCACTTTCACTCCTTTGACGATTTCCTTGGTCGTGGCCACTTCATCCTCCTCGGTTGTCTGCGCTTTCTTACAGGAAGCTAGGGCTTTTCATTTCTAGAAATGAATTACGGTTATCTGAAGTTGCCCATATAGTGTTGGAGGTCCCTCGTGCCTTTCCCCCAAGTAAAGAACGTAGCGAGGCTGCTCTGGACCTATATCTCCTTTATGGGGACAAGTAGCATGTGTTCGAGGGGGCACACCTTGTGGGTCCTCTTTGTAGCAGGCTCATCCTCAGATAATGTGGAGGGGCGGACAAGGCCAACTTTTTATGCTTCCATCTTTTCCATCCCATGGGGGTATAGAACTTTATGAGTTTATGATTGGTGGAGCCGACGGCTTAAAACTGGTAGAGATTAGGCCTTCCAAGTATTGCAATATAGTATAATGGCTCTCTAACTACAGCAAATCCAATTACCTGCATTTTCGTATTTGTACCTTTGCCGAGGGTGGAGTGTAATTCGATGACTCTGATGTGTTTTCAAGCATACCAAGAATAACTAGCAAGTATTCAAACCAATGTAGAACTAGAAAGCTACACCAAGGTCAAATCTCTCGGGGATTCGAGTTACTTTTAGACCTAGATCTCATTGGCCTAATTACTTATCTATGTAAAATTTAAAATTAAAGCGAGTAAAGTATGGTAGATTGGTTATTTAACTAATACTCTGCTAAACTAACTACCATGTTTGGCTAAGCATCTAACAGAAATCCTAGGATTTCCTTATATAAGAAGGTACAAATTTTGGCTTTACTTACTCAAACGATGAATGAAATGGAATTTTACTATGCAAATCCTAGGAGGATCCGTTTAGGGTATGGGAGCCCTGAGTTTGTGATTAATGGTTCATCCTCTATGGCTATGAAGATACGTTCAGTGCACGAGAGTCCCATGTTTCCCGCAATAACTTCTATGAGGGGTCTATTTAGTGCACAAGAATTCCTAAAATGTGACCACAAGCATAAGACTCTGGATTAACAACATACTTAAACATCTTAGATATCTATTTATGTAGGTATGCTTAGAGCCAGTTGGTCATTCGATCTTCCAAATTTCCTATACTATCTACGTTTCCCAAAGGAAGTGATCAATCTACAAAAGGAAAACAATAGTTAATACGTAATAAGCACAATAAATAGAACCCAATCTCAACTTTAATTTTCATCCAAAATCCCATTCACCCAAAGCATATGAATAAAGTTTACGAAAACCATCCTTAGTTAGGAATATCCATGAGAAAGCATATAATTCTTAGAAAAACATGCACAAATCTCATTAAAATATTAAAACCAAAGCAATAAAGAAATCTTCCCCTTTACAAAGTAGAAATCATAAGGAAGTCGGAGAGATTTGTTCTTAACTCCTATTCCAAAGTTGGTGGCCCAAAAGCTTGTGATGGAGATTTCTTCACCCCTTCAAAAGAAAGCCCTAGATATAGATCTGCAAACTGGAGAGAAGAAGGAGCAAAGAAAGCAAAATGAGAGAGAAAGAGAATGAAGGTGTGTCCCTCAAAAGAGAACTTAGGGTTTTTAGTCTTAAGGAAGCCTTTATATAGAAGTGGAGTGAGTAAGGGTAAAAATGGCATTTCATGGTATAAAAAACATGGGATTCCTACCAAGAATTTACAGTCCACTCATTTGCACAGTGTCGAACTTTAACATTTTTTGGTTCTTCTAGAGGACGAACAACAAGGCATGTGATTTATAGTTGGAAATTCCTTGATGTATAGTTTCTATGGAATTTTGAATCAAGAAATTTAGAGTTCTGTGTAGAAATTTATGAGCCATCTCGTGAAATAGTACTAGTACAGGAAATAAGCAGGCGGCACATGGCTCACATGGGGCACCTAAATCAGATACGGAGAGTGTCTGTTGGTCAGTGGTGGGCATAAGACTCATCCTAGCAAGGTGCGAAAATTACCCTGGGAAGTTTATAATGATTAGTGGCGGGCGCTTGAAGTAAGGGGTGGGAGCCAATTTGTTTTCTCTGCGCTTGGTCCAACTTTGGGAAACTTTAGTGCTTCTACAAACAAAAATTAGGGTGTGCGATATATTGTTGGAATGCCATTGAAGTTTGAATCATCGAGTTTGTATGTCTACACAGAGATATACGCAATCTCATGGAGCTGCTCAACTGCATGCTTGCCTTCTTTTGCCATTTCTAGCTCACTTCTTCTTTTGGATTCTTTGATTACAAATCATTCCCAGGATACCTAAAGACACGAATAAAGAGAAAAAAGTAAAATAAACATAAAAGACCTTCAAAATACTCCAGAAATGAACAAAACCTAGGAAAAATGGCTCAAATAATTAGTATAAAACAAACTCATCAGACTTTTACTTGAATTACATGCGACCAAACCAGACAAGCGGCATTATGATTGGCTCCAATGGGGTCCTTCCAAAGCCCTTCTGGCTCAGGACTCCATAGGAACGGTTGTCCACTGGGCTTCCTTAGTCAACCAAAATTCTTCTCATGCCAAATCTCTCAACTGCAACAATGACGAGCATGTGGGCATACTTGGGAAGTCCACTAAGGATTCCGTACTTCCCAAAGCGTGACAAGTGCCCATATTTATTGGAATCTTTTTTCTAATCAAACTTGTGCTTTGATCAAAGGCCTCATCATGATCTCTTACAAGTGCCCATAGGTATATCTACTACTGACTATTTTGGAGTGGTGAATCCATTTATTAATAACTCACAATTCTTTCATACTTCATACATTCCCGAAACTATCCATCGTTGCTCATTTATGGTGTAATTTGAATAGAATCAAAGAGTGACATTCATACTCAAGATTTCATGGTGATCTCAAGTCTAAGGATCACTTACACCTACTATTTTTAAGAGTATTTACCAATGACATCATGGTAAACTCTAATCGGGTCAATACAATGTACTTGTCAATTACAAGCATCTATTTTCTAGCTTAGGTAGTACTACACCATAATTGATGAGATCAACTACTCCTTTCAAAAGGAAGCGACTTAGAGCATGCTTATCTATCCATATTAGTGATGCTATGTCTCACTAATACTATGATTAGGGATGTTTAATATTGATCACTTTATTAGAATGGTTTTACCATAACAACTCCTTGTGATCCACTCTAAATTATCAATACATGGGCTTCATTATTCATCATGCAATAAAAATTGTAAATAAAACAAATAATGAAGAATGCTACAAATCATAGCATTGATATAAAAGTGTTGATACAGAGGCCCTAAGTGATTGGTCTAAAGAAAAAATAGTTCTAGTTTGTGGCTCGGCAATGACTCTGCCGCCTTCGACGATGATAAAGATCTCGCTCAAGAATGCATCTATGGATGTGATAGTGGTGCATCGAGGTTTGCTGATAGGGTTGGTGGATTCTTATCGGTCCTCCTTACTGGGAAGTTCCTCACATGGGGGATATTCTCTTCTCAAGTATCTCTTCTGGTGGTAGAGGCACTCTTGCTAGTTTGGGTCGTGCCTATTCTTTTGTATTTTAAGATCCTCAATTATTATGTCCTTCCCCTCGAATTTGAATAAATCGTCGGAGGTCTCAGAGAAGCACGAGGATGGATCATTGGCCACTCGCCCCGGTTGCAAGTCACACATTAGGATCTAGACCCCCATAAAGACTATAAGATCAAGGATGTCTTTGCATTTTGCATTAACGTGCTCCAGGGAAACAACCAATAACTCGTCTTACTGTTGGATGATTTCCAATAGGTTGACGATGGTTCATGATTTCTTATTTTGGACGGCAAAGTGCTGAATGAATCTTTTGGAGAAACCTTCTCAGCCTGTTACTGTCCCGGGAGGCAAGTTTGTAAATCATTTTTGGGATTACTTGATTAGGGTTATGGAGAATGCCCAGTAAGTGATGTCCTTGGATTTTCCAGTGACTTCCATTTGGTTTCTAAACCGGTCTACTTACAATCGGGGATCCCCGATCCTGTTGTGTGTAGGAGTTTTTCCAGTAATCCATAATCAGTGCCAACCAAGACCTCCACGGAAAAATGGGGTCTTGTCCGAGGACTTGACAAATTTAGGCCTTCCTTTGTCGCCTAATGGAGACTAATCGGGGGTTCCGATATTGGTGTTTGTTCATACTTCCGAACATCCTTTTTCCCATGGATCTCCTTTTTCCCATGGATTTTTTTGTCCCCGTTTTTTCTCCTAGTCTTCCTTTGAGGAGGTGGTGACGTGCTTTCCGAGGACCAGAAATTAATGGAATCACGTCCTCTCGCAAGTTCTTTGGACTCATTTGAGCATTTCCTCAATTTTTTCAGCTGGGGGAGTCACAAACGAAGCTTCCCCTCTCTCCCCTTGATGAGTTCCTTGCCTTTGAGAGACGTTGGTTTGCGTTTGCTCCATCTTCTCAATAGAATTTTCCCTTCTTGAGAAGGAGCACTAAAGAGGTGGCCCCTTCCTGTGTCATTCTCCATGGCTAATAATAGATCGACTTTGATAGTCATCTTGATTTTTGTTGCAAGAAGAACTTCTCAATGGGTATGAGAGCCAATGATGAAATCGAGAAACAATATGTGAAGGGTGATTGTGTGTGCTTTGCTAATCTTCTTGATTTACATCATACAATCCTCGAAGTGAAGAGATACAAAGAAATAAGCATATGGCTCGACTACATTTCCCATGAATTGCTTGTCTTTCTCATTAGCCAATCGGTCTATCTATAGAGTTTATATAAGGGTATATCTGTATATTCTTATGGAAATGACAGTTAACCGTATGCCCCACTTGCGGGAGGTGGTTGTTGCTTGTTATTTCCTATGTTTGTGGCTCGAGGAGGATGGTACTGACAGCAGTTGTCCAATCCTTGTGTAGAGATGCATGTGCTTGACTTGAATGATTTTGTGGGTGATATGAGACTGTTTTCATCAGGCCCATGTCATGTTATGATTAACCATCTTCCCCACTTGTGGGCAGTGGAGATGGCGGTTGCATGTTATCTCCTATGTCAGTGGCTTGAGGAGGATGAGCCTGTCAAGTTCTTGTCAGGAGGATGCACTTGCCCTCCTCGGGAAGTTTGCAGTTGGCACGAGGTCATTCCTCCTTCGTCCCATGTGTGAAGGCACAAGGTGGATTCCTCAAGGTGTGGCTAGTCTTCGAGATGGCCTGTGTACTTGGAAAATTATCTTCTCGCGACAGCAAATTGGCCCAATACTTGATGGGCTTTTACAAATCTTTTTTTGACCCACATCGCCCAGAAAATAATGGGTAGAAAGAGTAGGTGATGCCTGTCATACTGTCCACCGGGCATATTGTAGCCTCACAGAAAGAAAACATTCTAAGAAATCTGGATGGGACGTAAACCAAGCATGTCTCACCTGCTTGCATTTAAGAGTTCGCGCTATATTCTTCAAAATTGAACCCCCCCCTCTTGGAAGGCATACAATAGAAGAACGCAGACTATCATAAAATCATCAAATGAAGGAGTGAGAGATGTCGCTCCTCAATTAAGAATCATTCGTAATAAGGATATATATCTCCTCCAACTAGATGACCATTCAATGATTTATGAGTGCTATGGAGTGTCTAACTCAAAAATCTAAAGCACATCTATTGGTATCTCTGTGTTTGACATCTCGCCTAATAATGGAGAAGCAAAGACACCATTGCATTCTGTTGAGGGACAGAAAACTATCCCGCCAGTAAAATTTTAATCCACATGGTCTAAAAGTTAAGTTTCTCAACATAATCATACACAGGTTACTGACGCACATTTCCCATCTTCCAGAGTTAATAAAGTTCATTCCCAAGATCTTTCCATTGGCAAAGTACCCAAAGGAACTCATGGTACTTGATAATTACTTGATCTGGAACCAGCAGGGCAAATGAAATATTCTATGTCATTTCGAGAGAAATATGGTTAGTATTGTGCCCTAAGGCGAATTACCTAAAGCCATGGTAACAACACTTTCATATAATGCATATTGATTAGTAGCAACCTTCATTATTTGTTCTTTTAGTTGTATAGTTATTGCATATCCAATAATGAAACCCAAGTATTGATAACTTATAAGGGATCACAAAGAGTTGTGATGATGAGACTAATATAAAGTTATCAATAATAAATATCCAAACCATAGTATCAGTGAGAAATAGCATCATTAATACGGATAGGTTAGCATATTTTAAGCCACTTCTTTTGAAGTAGTAGTTGATCTTATCAACTCTGGTGTAGCGATACCTAAGTTAGAATGTGGACGCTTATAGTTGGCAAGTACATTGGATTGACCCAACTAGAGTTCATCATATTTTCAGTAGTTGAAACTCTAAAGAATTGTAAGGTGTAATTGATCCTTAAACTTGACATCACCATGGAATCCTGAGTGTGGATATCACTCTTTGATTCTATTCAGAGTTATACTGTAAATGGATTATAATCGGAGTTTTATGAGTGATATAAAGTACGTAAGAATTGTGAGTGGTCAACCACTCCTACATAGTTAGGAGACCATATCCCTATGGCTACTTGTGAGAGATCACGATGAAGAATTTGACCAAAGTACGAGTTTGATTAGAAAAGAGTTTCTAATCAATACTCAAATACTGTAATCTCCGGTACAAGTAATCAAAAGAGG
Organism: Pinguicula moranensis; assembly: GCA_028565015.1. Lineage (NCBI taxonomy): Eukaryota > Viridiplantae > Streptophyta > Magnoliopsida > Lamiales > Lentibulariaceae > Pinguicula > Pinguicula moranensis. Next base: position 7,862 of record JAOWBN010193183.1, read on the forward strand.
ATTATAAATAACCTATATACGCTAGATTGGGATACGATAAAGATAAAGGGATTATTAGTTATATGGGAACTATTCTTGAGAGGCATAGTCTCCTAACATGACTATTGTCAATACTTGGGTGGCCATGATATGTTGCTAGATGTCACTCATAGTCTATGGACATGAATTAAGGATTAATTAATTAAAAAAGTTTAATTCATTAACCATAATATGAGATTATGTTAATTAATGGTCCATTTCCAAGCTATATAGAATCTATAGGGTTACACAAATTAACATTAAACTCTTGAGGGCCGAAATGTAATTAATGAAGAGTTTAAGGGTCAAATTGAAGTATTTGATAATTGAAGGACTCAAATGTAATTATGAGGTCACAAACATAATAATCGTAAGTTCATGGGATGTATCTTAATACATCAAAACCTCATCTTAGTTGGATCAAAGTTTGAATCCACTAATGAATTAGTGGAAGTTTACTACAACTTCATATATGAGTTTTATGAAGTTAGTGGCCATTTTCTTCAAATTAGATCACATGCAGAGTATATATATCCAATGAGATTACATGCAATGAGGTGTTAAAATACAAAGAGTTGTATATAAAAGTTGAGTGAAAGAGTTCTACAAAACCATTGAACAAAACCATGAAGACATGTATGGTTAGGAAAATGTTGATCCAGTAACTAAGACATGTGTTTGCATCTCAAGGGCATAGCTAACTCTATATATACCTTGATACATCTATATATGTTATGGTTTATTCATTTGTGTATCTTGATAGAAGGAAAGAGAAGTTCCCTCCCCCGTTTCTCTCTTTACCCGCGAGCTTGCTAGAGAAAATGGTGAAAATTTTGTGAAATTTTCTACTCATTTTATTAGACCACAAGTGAGGAGCTAGTACTCCACAAACACAAATATAGTGTTATACAAAGAGTTGTGGTTTTGTGAAATTCCATAGAGGATGATCACTTGAGCATACCACCAAATGAGACTACCTTGAATAACTTTGTAAAAGCTTCAAGAATAGGTATAATTTCTCCTTGCTCTTACTTTAAAGTTATGTAAATTAGCATGGATCCTTGGTAGGGAACTCATTAAACTTTTGTTATTCAAGCACTATCTTTTAGCTTTCATTGAACATTAACTCTTATGACACGTAGTGTACCATTGAGTTCCTACAAGTGGTATAAGAGCCATCATGCTAATTCTTCCATCATATGCAAGATATATTACATAACTTTGTGCTAGAAGATAAAGAATGACGAATGTATAGCAAATTCATTAAATTTTTGTTATGCACACATTATTTATTAGCTTAAGTTGCCCTTTAACTCGTATGATACGTAGTGTAGCATTGAGTTCCTATAAACGCAACAGAGATGATGCATTGCATTAAATGGATACAACGCAATAGACAAATATGGTTAGTGGGTTATGATACTTGACAGTCGGTAGAAACCCTTGCATTTCAATGTGGGAGTATGTGCAAGATATCAAGTTGATTCTAAACAAGGCCCACTTACAAGGAAATGAAGAATGCTACAAAGCCACCTCTATAGAAATCATGGATCTTAGTGATCTCCCTCAAACCAACTCTATTAGAGATCGAGGAAGATCACCTCAGCCAAACATTTGAGGAGAATCACCCCGGATACCCATTCGAGGGCTCCGTGGGCTATTGGAATCACCGTTAGGCCTTATCACCAAGCCCCTGTCGAGGTGATGTGAAACAGTTGCTACCACCCAACAAATAGATAACATGCAGCGGTCACCGCCCACAGGTGGGCTAGATGGTTGCCTGCTACATCTGAACGAAAAGACCATTTCGGCCCATTTAAACACTATAAATAGGCAGAGTTGGCCAACATGTTAGATAAGCAATTCTGGAAGATTAAAGTTGGTGAACGCTAGCTTTTATTCACGCTCACATCCACAAACCCACATCGCAAAAACTGGCTAATCATTCCAAGAGTTGTATGGTGTGAATGAAAGGAAAGAATTTTCCCTTGGTCGCATCATTGGCATCGCCCTTGGGAATGTGTTTTCTCACCCATTGAGTAGCTCTCCCATCTAACACACCTAAGATGAAAACCCTTACGGATAGAGACGTAGATCCTATGTCAGCAATGAAATTGAGATGCAATGAATGAATCTCTTCAGCACTTCCACACGAAAAGGGAAAGGTTGGGAAAATGACGAAAGCAAGCGCAAGTCAATCTCTCACAAGGAGAAGGACCCCATCCTTCTGGCGACAAAAGTTACTTCCTTTGTCACCTAATCGCGAACTAACAGGGAAGTCAGTCCCAATTAATCAAAAGGAACCACGAAAGATGATTTTGACGAACACGGATGCATGGAAATCCACCTGGATATCACTAGTATGGCAAATATGGGAATCAAGGAATACATCCCACTTTGAAGGGACTGAAATCAACCCAAAAAACATTGTACAAGCAATTTAGAAGAACTCATGGCTTGGCATTAAAGCAAAAAGGAGCCTCTCACAGCCCTACACAATGGTTGACTAGCTCATGCAACCTCAGGCTGTATGAACTTCTAACTCAGGAAAAAATTAAGCTCGTGATAGTCATTAGTAAGCTAATCAACTGAAGGAACAATGTGTGAAATGCGAAATGCTGGGAAACATTCTACTCTGCCCAGGAGTTCGCAGCAAGAGAATTTTGCAGCCTCTTGAGATAGAAACCAGTATAGAGTTAGAGAGCAATTCTGATTCATGAGTAGCAGTAAAGTTCAAAAGCACAAACATGCAGCAGGAACTATATGAATCCTATACATGAACCAGATCTGCAGTAACATTCTGCACCTTCTTTGGGTGTAATGCTTAATTGGGGTGTTTCAACAATCACACGATCATTATGCTATAAGGTGAGAAGGTTGAACTGAGACCACGATATATCTGGGTTCAGTAATGACTCATGTAGTTATTGAATCAAAATCTGATGACAACTCGCATAGATGAAAGTTAGTTGATCAATGTTGTAAGAAATTACAACAATCATAAGACTATGATGCTATAAGGTGAGCAGATTGAGCTATGGACCAAGATCTTCTTGGTACCTGTAATGACTCATGTAGCCATCATATTAACCAAAACCAGATAACAGCCTGCAAAGCTGAAGATCAACTGATCAATGTTGTTGTCCTCCAAAAAGAATTGAAGGATGAGGAAAATAAAAGATAACATTATGGTGCCTGGATAGTGAATGAGTTGTGGCTTCCGATGAGCGAACATGTGAATCAAGTTGTAGGGTAGGATCATTGTATTTTCCTTTTTCTTTCTTTCTCCTTCTTCTGATCTTGTATATAACTTTGTATTTTTTCTTATATATAAAAAATTGGATTAACAAAAAAAAATGATGATTTTAACGAATCTAGATTATACGAATTTTCATAGAGTAACAACAAATTTAGGGTTAAAATCCTTCAAGCTGTTGTTATCCAGTCTACAAAGTGGTTAGGAAGATACTTTTGTAAATAGCTTTACTTTCTTTTCTTTTTTCTTTCCTATTCGGACTATCATTAGCTTTTGGTTAGTTTTGTTAGTTTTCTTAGTTTCTGACTCTTTTCAGATTGTAAGTCTCTTAGTTTATTCTCCTTCTGATCCTTTGTAGACCTTCTATCTTTATTAATAAAGTTTGGCTTATCAAATAAAAAAGTAACAAATTTTCGTATGTCAGCAGATAACATGGATATGGAAATTAAATTCTTGTACAAGACAATCGAAATTCGAAATAAATAACAAAGATATTGCGTGCAACCCAACAAAAAGTTACACGATATAGAAAGATGGTAAGGAATGAGATGGAGAATTGTGTTATGCCTTTAGAACTCAACCAAATATGCTTCATCAACCCCTAGCTAACACTTACGCTAGAAATGAATGAAAACAAAGATTCAATTGAACGCCTAGCAGTAGCTCTACCCAAAGATTAACATGAAATCAGGGTACATTTTTACATAGACCACAAAAATGTATGCAACCTAATTCTTTTTAGAATAGGAATTAAAGAACAAAACGCTTCCACTAAGATTCATAACTAAAATCAATAAAATGGGTCTAAAATAAGAGAAGTCGAGTACAAGCCTTTTTATAAGCAGGAAAATAACCTAATACAGGGATTCTAATTCCTATATTTATTAAAACTCCAAAACAACCTAGAATTCTATCTTATCTAATTAATTTCGAAAATATATAAAACTCAAACAAACAAGATTTTTTTCTTGTCTAAAAATTCAAAAACAATAATTGAAAGGAAAAGAATAATTTAAATTGGACTAGGCTTTTTTTTCTTGGATAAGATTCCTTCTTTTGGATAAGACTCCTTCTTTTGAATAAGACTCCTTTGGATATAAGAGTTTCACTCTTAAGTAGGATTCCTCGAGATGGCAGAGTCCAACTGGGTAGGACTCCTTGGGACAACAGAGTCCAATTGGAGTAGGAATCCTCTAGGCAGCAAACTTCAGCTGGGGAAGGACTCCTTGGGATGGCAGAGTCCAATAGGCGTAGAACTCCGTTTAACCATGCAATAATCAAAATGCGTCTCGAGCCTCGAATATCTACATCAACAGATCTTACAAGGACATGCCCCCTCAAAGAGATTTTGAAGGGAAACATGGGTTAGATAGGAGCTTGCGGATCCTCAGGACTGAGAATCTTGAGGACCACAGAGAATCAGTGATTTATAACACTACGTTAGAATCTACCAAGAAATGTGTGAGGCTCAAATTTGTTGATTACGAAGAAAATTGGAGCCCTCGAAGAATATACCCTTTACACAAGAGGTGGTAGCTGCCATAGAAAATGGATATCCACTACTAGATAAAATACCAACCTACAATAGGACCGGCGACTGCCAAGCTCATGTGACTAGAGTTTGGAACCAAATGAAGGTCATGGCGAGACAAAGTTGTTATTTGTCAGGCTTTCTTCCTAACGCTCGTGGACAAGGTTTAGAAATGGTTCATGTATTTATCACCCGGCTCCATACCGAGGTTGGACCTATTCTTCAAAATATTCGAGTAACATTTTAACACTTAGGTGAGAAAATACTGTAATACAAGGGTGATTTGCTTGTTGATTTTGTGGAACACTTTACTGTCGAATGCGAGAACCTCCATGAACTCATCATCTATGCGAAGGTTCAGATACTGTTGTTAGTGTTATGTCCTAAGGCCAATCACCTTAGGCCTATGTATTAACACTTTAGTGTTGTATATATGATTGTAGCAACCTTCACTACTTGTTTATTTAGAACAAATAAAATAGTGAATCCTAGTGTTGATAACTTAGAGTGTATCACAAAGAGTTGTGATGGTGGGACCACTCTAATTAAAGTTATCAATACTAAACATCCCTAACCGTAGTATTAGTCAATGCATAATTAATACAAATAGGTTAGCATGTTCTCAGCCAATTCCTTTTGAAGGAAATAGTTGATCTCATCAACTATACTGTAATGACACTTAAGCTGGAAATATGGATGCTTGTAGTTGACAAGTACATTAGATTGACCCGAATAGATATCACTATATTAACAATGGATGATACTCTAAACAATAATGGGTGTAATTGCTCCTTAGACTTGAGATCACCATATAGAGATCTTGAGTATGAATGCCATTCTTTGATTCTATTCGGAATTACACCGTAAATGGGTAACAATAGGTAGTCTTGGGAATGATTTGAAGAACGGAAAGATTATGAGTGACAAATAAACGATTCCCCACTCATAAAATGATAGGAGAAGATATTTCTATGTCCATTTGTTAAAAGTCATATTAGCCTTTGCAAAGCACAAGTTTAGCTAGAAATAGTTTCTAATTAGAACTTAATGATCATGATTTCCGGTAAAAGAAATCTTACGTATATAAATAAAGGTAATCAATAACCTCAATATACAAGATTATGAATATGTTATAGGTGAAAGGATGTCAGTTACACAAGAGCTAGTTCTTGAAATGATAGTCTCCTTCTATGACTATTCTCGATGCTTGGGGGCCATAATATCTTGCTAAATGTCACTCATGGTCTATGTACTATAATTAAAGAATAATAAATTAAAAGTTTTTAATTCATTAATAATAATTTGATTATGTTAATTATAGGTCCATTACCAGGTTATTGAGAAAATATAGGGTCACACATGTTAACATCATTTTGTTGAGGGGTCAAAGTGTGATTAAGGTAAAGTATAGGGGCCAAATTGGAACAAGTTTTCTTTTCTTTTATAAGGCTTAAAGGTTGGAGCTAGCACTCCTTTATCAACATATAAGTTATACACTTAGGGTGTATGAACCACAAGGGGAAGTGGTGGTGTGGACTACTTTAGAGGATGAATATTTAAACACCTCGACGGAATGAGCTTTCTTGCACGAATTAGTAATTCTACAAGAGGTATAAAACTTCCTTCTCCCTTGTACCATCAAGTTGTTTTAATTAGCTAAGATCCATGGTCAAAAGATCCCTGAAATTTTTACTATTTATGCTTAACACACACTTATGTTCACGCTTCAGCACAAATTTTGCATCATGAAACGTAGTATAACTTTTGGAGACCTTACAATACGGACCTTCATTCATAATATACGTTCATGTTCTCTCCCTTTTTCATGAGCATGTGGTGTAGAATAGAGATCACCTGCTCAAGATTGGCCAACGAAGGTATATCATCCTCTGCTGAAGTGCTTATGGATTTGTCCTTGTTGAACATGTTGTACCTACAAAGAAAAGGTTAGTTTGAAATAAACTCACCACTCCATCACGTGTATACATTCAAGATGATCACTTAAGCACTCGTGTATCTCTCAAATTGGCTTTTACCCTCTTTTGAACCATACCACTCTACCTTTTGCCTCTTTTTTTTTTACCTGAATTTTTGTTTTTATTCATAAAAGTGCAAAAGCACATATTTACAAGCCAACTCCTGGCTCTTCCAGATGATATTGCTAAGGAAGACGCATCCCCACCTCCTTAAAAACACACTTTGGCAAACCCCGGGTAAGGAAAATCCAAGGAGGGAAAGAGTATGACGGCATGGCCTCCTTTTACAACATCATAACTCAGAGAAAAGTAACCTAAAGGTGTGATTTTTTGCATGTAGTCCTCCTATTTAGTGGTGTAGCGCCTGAGGGAAGATAAGCTTTTTTTTCTAACATAAATTGTTGTCCGGTCTCTTTGCATAAGATCGGCTATTGCTGGTTGAAGGTCTTCATATGTTGAAAAAGATAGTGTTTTGATTTAAAGACCACCCACCCACCCACTTTGCCAAAGAATCTGCTGGAGTGTTTGCTTCCCTGTAAATGTAATTAATGTTGATGTTGTGAAAGGCTAGCAAAAGCTGTTTGAGTTTCCTGATTTGTGTTCTAATCCGCCATGGAGAGTTATTGTTGGTGTATAGAGATTCCACTAGAATGGCAGAGTCAATCTCCACCTCAAGTTGTCAGAAATCATGGGATTGACAGAGTTGTATTTTTTTGCAAAGGCCTTAAGCGTTATACCTTGAGAATTTCTAAGAACCCGTTCTCCTCCAGATGTTGTGCTGGATAAGCTTCCATCGATATTGAGTTTGATGTGTGGTGCAGTGGGAGAATTCCATTTCACTTCTATGTTGTGGTAGTGGCTTCCTGATGATAGATTGATGTGCAGAGCTTTCATTATTTGCTGAAGTGGATGCTCTGTCGGCATGGTAAATGAAGTTTTGCACATGATGTATTGTAGGAGGCTTGTTGAGGAGTGAATACTTGAGCCGAATACTGGAGATTGAACTTCAAACCTTACTTTGCATCTAAGTTTTCACACTTCCCAGCAAATTATTAGAGGAATAATTCTTCTTACGTAGCTGATGGCACCATTCGGGTGAGGAGCTAACTAGGCCTCCAGCCTGGAGCTTAAGTTTGTTGTACTTGGTTGGATATTGAAGAGGTTATCAAAATGTTTCCATACCATCGTAGGTACCTCACCCTCCAAATGTAGATGATTAGAAGTTTCCATAGCACCCGTAGACAAACAATAAGAACAGCGTGAGGTGATAGGAATGCCTCTCAGTCTGATTATGGCATCTACTGGAACTATGTGGCGGAAGATTTTCTACATATGAATATTGTTTTTAAGTGGAAAGTGCTTATCCCATATCCAAGAGAAATCCATTGTAGATGAAGATTTGTGCCGGACTAATTCCCATGTTGACTTAACAGTGAAAAATCCATAATGCGTAGGTCTCCATATGCTTATATCCTTATTCTCTGCTATTGGAGTTTTTCTGATTTTTTGAGTTGTGTGAGCATCAAGGATTTGTTGCAGCTTCAATGTATCCCATTGTTGATTTAGTATAAAGTCTTTCACCTTCAGCCTTGGATTGGTAGGAAGTATTACTTCTCCAAGGAATATCTCCTGATTCCATTTGTCCCACCAAAAATTACATTCACCTGAGCCAAGAAACCATAGTGTATGATCTAGCATTATATCTCTTACCTCGACAAGTCTTTCCAGCAGTCAGAATGCATCATTCTAGCTGGAGCTATTGCTGGGTCCTTGCTTCTGCAGTATTTCCTTGTTATGAATTGTGCCCATAAACTCTCCCCCTGTCTGAAAGCCCACCATAGCTTCATTCCAATATGGCACAACTTTGCACCATAGCTTCATTCCAATATAAACTCTCCCCCTGTCTGAATAATAACTGGTTCATACAGAATTTAAGGGTGGGGAATGGAGAGTGCATTAGGCTATGGAAGGGATAGATATCATAGCAATACTACTTTGGCAATTAGGTTTCCTCGGCTGTTAAGAAAGGAGCAACAGAAGGATATCACCCCTCAAATGCATGAGAATGACAGGTATACATACTCTACTAACTTGGAAGGTAAGTATATCGTCAATGATTCCTATCAAGATATCACCTCAAATTTTTCGCAGGTATATTCTGAACAAAACTTAACACTAGCACAGTTTATATGGCACAACTTTGTACCAAAGAAAATCTGTATATTTGCATGGAAACTAATCCATAATGTAATACCCACTAATGTTACTCTGCAGCATATAAAATGTTAGTGTTATGCCCTAAGGCCAATCACATTGGGCCTTTGTATTAACACTTGAATTTATTTTTTTTGGGTGGAAGGGTAACAAAGATTTAAATTGCAAAAAATTTCACTCTACACTCTGTGTCAAGTCTTTGGCCTTTTACATGGGCAAAACTTCCAAATACTAAATACACATACTCAATGTGGAAAATATGTACTCATACAAGTCAGAGGATGGCGGATCCAATCAGTCAATGTCATTCCTACCAGTGGTTTCAATCCACACTTGCACTTGAATATATTCAAGCGACTTATCTGGGTTGAAAGTAACATCACGAATCTCAAATTATTCCAGGTGATACTGTGCCAAATTGCTTTCTACAGGTCTGAACCACTTTTGCTCTCAGACATACCAACATGAGCTTGGAGATGTTCTACTAGGGAGTTGAGGCCAACGTAAACATACCCTAACCAATTATATATCGCTTGCCATTGCACGTAAGAGGCTTTGCATGTACAAAATAAATGATTTACACTCTCTTGGTGAACCTTGCATGAGTGACACAGTTGGATCTCCATAGAAAATGACATACCACAGATAATAAGATTGTCAATTGTGGTCAAACGAGAGTGAAGTAATTTCCAACCATAAGCCATCACCCGATGAGGTGTTCTTTTGCCCAAAACTTGAGCCAATGCAGAATTGTGTAACAATGAATGATTTCAATCCATGAGTATAACTTGATACCCACTACAGACCAAATAAGTGCCAGATGATGTAGCCGTCTAGTGCCATGAGTCGCTAAATGGTCTCGGATGATGGACGGCCAGGTGGGCGTTTAGTTCAATGAGCAAGGGAGCAACACGTCGGCTTGGGGGCTGATGCCAATTCCATATGATCTTCCAATCCGAGTTTTCCAAATGCCATTTATCCGCCACCATTGATTGCTTATCTTTTGCCCAAAAATGCATTTGAGGTAAGCATTTCGCTAGGCTTCCCAATCCAAGCCAGTTATCCTTCCAAAAGCAAGTTTTCTGCCCATCTCCCAGCACCCTATTGATACGGTTCGTGAACCATCCGGACTCGGCGCCGATTATTTTGCATAAATCGTGCCACCAACATGAAGATTTTCGTGCCTCAGGTAGTGAGCTCCAATCACACTCTAACATGCGACCACCGAAATATTTAGTCTTTATCATATCACTCCACATGGATCCCTCATTCATTTTCATGCGCCACCCCCATTTGGCAAGCAAAGCGAGATTGAAAGCATTTAGATCCAACAGATGCCCAGCCCCTCCCTGCAACTTACTTCTGCACATTATTTCTCAGCTAATCCACGGTATTGAACCACTCGAGCCATGACTAGACTTCCACAAAAAAGTTCTACAGATTTTAATCATCTCTTGAATAACCGACTTCGGATCCAAATAAAGTGAAAATTGATAGACGGGCATACTGCAAAGTACACTCTTAATAAGAGTTATTTTCCCACCAAAGTTGAGGAACCGGTTCTCCCAAGATACTGTACGCTTCTTCATGGCAAGAGTTAACGGAATCCAAGTGTAACAGCAACTCGGGTTTGCACCAACCGCTATACCCAAATATTCGAATGGAAGTTGCATGGTGGAGCAATGGAGTAGTCTTGCATTTTTCGTGAGTTGCTCCGGTGAAATGTTTATGCCCAAAATGTTGTTTTTAGTGAAGTTTATCGATAAGCCTTGACACCATTTCATAAATCCAACACACCCTTCATCACGGCGACATTAGCTAGATCCCCCTTTTCAAAGAACAAGGTATCATTGGCGTATAGGGAATGTGTATGTATTTTTTCGCCGCATCGAATACCCTTCAGACAATTTTGCTCAACCGCCCTCTTCATTAATAAATTTAAATCTTAGCAGCAATGACGAACAAGAATGGGAATAAGGGGTCACCCTGTCTCAAGCCTTCCTTAAAGTTAAATATGCCCGGAGAGGATCCATTAATCATAATCGAGCAATTTGCAGAGGATATACAAGCTTTTATCCATCCAATCCATTACTCACAAAAACCCATTTTTCGCATCATTTGCACAAGAAATGACCAGTTCACCGAGTCAAAATCTTTCGCAAAATCTACCTTTAAGAACACGGCCGACTCTTTTGTTTTTTGCACATGGTGAAGTAATGCACTAGCAAGTAATATACCGTCTTGTATTTGACGGCCTTTGATGAAGGCTAATTCTTCAGCAGATATAATTTTACCAATTACCTTCTTCAGACGGTTGGCGAGCAATTTCGAAAGGAGCTTGTATGCGCTACCTATCAAAGATATAGGGCGATAGTGGCTCAATTCTGACGAAGAAGAAACTTTTGATGCCAAGACTATAGATGTTGCATTTAGCCCACGGAATAATTGGCCCGAATAATAAAATTTCTGTAGAAAATCAATATATGCTTTTTTCATTGTCTTCCAATGTGTTTGTAGGAATTTAAAGTTTAGGGCCCAGACTCTTTCTCCCCAAGGCTGATCATAAAGTATCAAATATTTTAGACTCCAAGAATGGTGAAATAAGCATTTGATTATCCTCAGCAGACAATTGATGCTCACATTCCAAAACAATATGAGGGCGATCTAGATATGATTCTGCAAAATGTAGGGAGAAGTAATTTAGAATACCTTGCTTGATTTCTGGAATCGAATATGTCCATCTAGGCGTTACTCTTTGACTTAGAGTTATGGCTGGACGATGTTCTTTTAGTATGTCATTCAAGGGCTAGGATCAATATAGTCTAGCGGACCATGCAAGAAAAGCAGTCGAGTCGATATGAATGGTCATTAGTGTCTAAAATATTAATCTGTCTACCTTCACCATATTTACCATGGAGATTACATTTAGTATGTAATCAAATATTGAATAGCTTGAAGGAATACGTAGCTATCGGTGATGCGAAGAGGATTTGGGATTTCGTCACTTTGAAAGTGTCATGTCAGATGATGTCTTAATATGAAACTGCTAGTTACTTTATGGTCGCACGACTCATTTCTTGTATGAAGCCAGGAGATTTTGAAAACTATATTTTGAAGTACGGCTTATGTAGTTGAGTGGGAGCTATTAGACAAAATATACCTAAGTCTAATTGAATTAATTATGGTAATTATTTATTAATTACCTAATATTGAGAATCATTATTATGGTAGGATTCTATCACCATATTTAGAGTTGGGTTTTAATCTTTCTCTATAAATAGGACGTATCAGACGCCTATTCAATACACACAACTCTTATTCTCATGTATTGAGACCTAGAAAGAAATATACAGTTTCTCTCTCGAATTGGCGCCTTATCATCTGTGAATGTGAAGAACTGAGTAAGTGGATTAAAAGGAGACTCTGATAGATTCTTGGTTCGTGTTTGCGATATAATCAGCCAAAAGATTACGGTTCTATACATTTTTGCATTAAAGATAAGAATCCGTTGTCGTATTTAGTTTATTCGTTAGATCTGTTCTAACAAATCTGGATTAAGATCAACAGCTCGCTTTATAGTTACGCTAATGCTACTTTAGTTTCCTTTGTTAAGATCGAACAACACACATGATCAAAGATAAGTGCGAAACAAAACAAAAACATAGATTTACATAGTGGCTACTTTCATGGCGGCTAGGGTTCTTTATTTACTGTAATATTTTTCAAATACAAAGTACAATAGGAATAAGAGTATTTATATATAATAATTCTAATAAGGTTAGAATTCCCCAGGGACTAATAAAAAAACATAACTAGCCCTCCACTAATGGATATATTCTCCACTAATCGGCGATGGTAGAGTTTCAATCTCATTAGGCTCCATACATCAACAATATCCCAATTGGAGACTGATCAGTCAACCATCAAACTCTGATCTTCATGTCAAATGTACTCTACACAATTCCCTAACTCCACCATCTCTCATATCACTGTAGGAGATCAACTGAGGCCTTGCATAGCCCAGTTATACAGTATCAACACCTTTAGTTAACATGCCTGTTGGTTTCTTTGTACCACCAATCTTCTTCAAATACATCTCACCTTCTTCCACTAGACTTCGAGTGAAGTGATATCTTCTTCGGATGTGTTTAGTGCGAAAATGGAACGTTGGGTTCTTCACCAACTGTATGGCACTCTGACTATCAGTGAACAAAATCTTGTCTTATTTTTTGCTCAACTCCTCTAGATAATCAATTAACCATATCATCTCTTTGTTAACTTCAACTATTGCAACATATTCAACTTCTATTGATAACATAGAAACACACTTTTGAAGTCTGGACATCCAACTGACTGCTATCCTATCTATAACGTAGATGTATCCAGATGTACTATTACTCGTGTCCAAATCTTCATTCAAATCAGCATCAACAAAACCATAGAGTACCACTTTTTCATTCCCATCGCGAAGTGAAGTACTAGCTATTCTTTTCAGATATTTTAGAAGCCACTTCACAGCTTTCCAATGTTCTTTCCATGGATTTGACATATATCGCCTCACAGCTCCCACTGCATACATAAGGCTTCCAACTGCAGAAGCATATGATACTCTTATCATTTCCTCACGCTTCTTAGCTGACTTGGGTGATTGTTCATTTGACAACTTGAGATGATTAGCCAAATGAGTATTCCTAGGATTAGCTTTATTAACACTAAACTTGGACATCACGTTCTCAATGTATTGTTTCTGGGATAGATTTAGAGTTCCAGCAGATCAGTCTCTAGAAATTCGTATCCCCAAAATCAGCTTAGCTTTATCCAAATCCTTCATCTCAAACATTGTCGATAGCTTCATCTATGCTCAGACCTACAATCAACATATCATCCACACACAAGAGTAGAATCATAGACTTCTTAATATAACAGCATGAATCCTTCTCACTTATGTGAAAATCACTGCTATACATAAAAGAATCAAACTTCTTGTACTACTGTCTTTGAATCTATTTCAACCCGTACAAGCTTCTCTTGATCCTGCACACCATGTGTTCCTTATCAAGAACTTCGTATCCTTCTGGTTTCTGCATATATATTTCTCCATCTAGATCCCTATGTAAAAATGTTATTTTTACATCCATCTGTTCGAGGTGCAAATAATCTGTTGCAACAATACTCAATAGAATTCTGATTATGGTTAGTTTCACAATAGGAGAAAATATTTCTGTGTAATCAATACCTTTCCTTTGTGAAAATCCTTTGACCACCAATCGAGCTTTGTACCTCACAATACCATCAGTTTCATTCTTGATCCGATAGACCCACTTGTTCAGCAAAGCTTTCTTTCTTGTAGGTAACTTAGATAACTCCCAGGTCTTATTCTTCTCAAGTGAGAGAAACTCATCATCCATTGCTTGCTCTCACTTAATCGAATCCTTTACTTGCACTGCCTCATCAAAAGATTATGGTTCACCACCATCAGTCAACAAAATATAATACAGAGATGGTGAATACCTCTTTGGTGCTTTAGACACCCTGACGATTTCCTTAATATTGGCTCTAGTGTGGCGAGCTCACACTCTGATTCTGCATCAAGATTTTTCTGGATATCCCTGTGGTAGGGCTGCAACATCACTAGCTGAAACTTCCTGTAACTCGACCTCAGCTCCCACCTTTTTTGCATTCTCAGACTTTGCCCTAGATCTGTCCTCATACGGGATGCTCTCATCAAATATCACATCACAGTGTCTCAAGATTCTCTTCTTCTTATCATTTCACAATCTGTACCCAAACTTCTCAGAATCATATCCAATGAAATAACACTTCAAGGCCTTTGCATCAAGCTTGTCTCTATTCTCTGGATTAATGTGAATATAGGCCACACATCCAAAAGTTTTCAGGTGAGCCAAATTGATCTCTTTACCCGACCATACCTCTTCTGGAATTTCGAAACCTAGAAGAACAGATGGTCCTCTATTTATCAAATACGCTGCGGTGCTCACTACTTCTACCCAGAACGTCTTCTGACCAGTTGGATCGGCGATAGTAGGGTCTTGAACTCATTAGACTCCAAACATCAACATCCTTATCCTGGTTAAATAGTTGAATATATTGTAGAACTCTTTGGCATTCCTCTACAAAACCCTTCTTTCACATTCTCCTCCGTTGTCCATCTTAAATTGAGATGTATATTGTAGATCTCAGAACAAGAGTAGTTTATTGAAGTTTCTTCCACTGTTGTCTTCTTAAATCTTGAGGGAGGTTCGTGTTATTTCTGACAAGCAGAATCTTAGAAAAGCATCTTTGACAATCTATTTGGCATGATACGTAGGAATTGTTTGTATCATTAAGATGAACATTTTTAGAGCATAAGTTGTTGAACGTTTCTTCCAGTACTGTCTTCAAAATGTATTCCTTGATACTGAGATAAAGAATCTTAACTTAATGAATTGTAAAACGAAAAACGAGACAAATCTTACTTGTATATTCTTAATGCTACACTTGCAATGCTACAACGTGAGAATTTATAGGAATGATATTTAGACAACATCACCATCGCATTAAATGTAAAGAAGGCGTACGTATGGAAAGACGGCGTGCATTTCCCTTTTGTCTGTGTTCCTCCTTTGTCTGCCACGTTTGTCTGCCACGGGAACGGGAGATTTGATTGCTTCCAACATAATGAAAGGAATATGACGTGTAAGAATATCACTATTTTACAGTTTCTATAGATCGCAAAAGATTTTGAACTGTGTACCAACTATTTTACAGTTTGTATTATTCTTGATCTAAGTGTGTCGGCACTTACCGTGTAAGTCTTGTGGTAAGTGACAAGAGATCTTGTTGTTGTCATTCTAGTTCATTGCTTTGCAGACTTTCGAGATAGATATAATAAACTATATCTTGATTGGTTCTTTAGATTCAGATAATACGAAGTAATGGGTTGCTTTTGATGATAGTGTGTTTAGCTTGGAGGTTTGCAATAAAATTGAGTGGTGAGGTGTGTGAGAGGTGGCTAGTGTAATGAGGGTAGGGAGGTAGAAGAGATACCATTATTTTCATTGATGAGAGATTGAGATTTACTGGTTTATTATACTTCTTCTTATAGAGAAAATATTTTTATCAAATAACTAGAAATATTCTAATAGTGTTGTGAATTATTTATGTAAGTGTAAACAAATGAATTTCAAGAAATAATATGAGCAAGCATGAAACTCGTTGTTTTTCTTCTTCTCAATTTTTCTCTGCAATTCTTTCTTCTCATCTTGTCATCTTTTATACACAAATTGTCGACAAGCGTACATTCAATTAATGCTAACACTATTTATCATTAATGCTAACATCATTCATCATTAATGCTAATACTATTCATCATTAATGCTATGTCTGCTGCGTTAGCATTCAAATGATTCATAGCACTCCCTCTTGAATGTTCATCATATCATGTCTCATTAAAACCTTATTAAGAAAAAAACCCTGTCGGAAAAATCCTAGTGAAGGAAAAAGAGTACATGATTTTATGATCTCCCCCTGTCGGACACATCTTTGAGTTTCCTCATGTTGATCCCTTTGACCAGCCTTTCATAAATTGCAGTAGGTAGTGCTTTTGTAAACAAATCTGCCAGATTGTCACTTTATCGAATTTGTTGAATATTTATATTAACATTTTCTTGAAAATCATGTGTAAAGAAAAATTTGGGTAATATATGTTTCGTTCTATCCCCTTTATTAAAACTTTGTTTCAATTGAGCAATGCAAGCTGCATTATCTTCATAAAGAATAGTTGGAATGTCCTTCTTGGTTTCCAAATCACATTCCATGAATATGTTGGGTTATGGTTCTTAACCAAATGCATTCACAACTTGCTTCATGAATTGCAAGGATTTTTACATGATTGGAGGAAGAGACGACTAATGCTTGTTTAATAGAACGCCACGAAATAGTTGTACGTCCACAAGTAAACAGATAGCCTGTTTGAGATCTAGCTTTGTGTGGATCTGATAAATATCCAACATCAGCATAACCAATTAATTTTGGATTAGAAACATTGGGATAGTATAAACCCATATCCATTGTTCCTCGAAGATACCGAAAAACGTGTTTGATTCCATTCCAGTGTCTTATAGTTTGAGAAGAACTATATCTTGCTAGTAAATTTACTGCGAATGATATATCAGGTCATGTATTATTAGCAAGATACATTAGTGCTCTAATTGCACAAAGATATGGTACTTCAGGACCAAGAAGTTCTTCACCATCTTCATGAGTGCGGAATAGATCTTTTTCGCATCAAGTGGTCTCACCACCATTGGTGTGCTCAATTGATGTGCTTCATTCATACAAAATCTTTTAAGAACTTTCTCCAAATAATTAGATTGATGCATAAAAATTTCATATGTTAAGTGCTCAATCTGAAGACCTAAACACAATTTTATTTTTCCAAGGTCTTTCATTTCAAATTCTTTTTTCAGACAAGCTACTGCATTTGATAACTCTTTAGTAGTTCCAATAATATTTAAGTCATCTATATAGACAACAATGATGACAAGTTCTTATACAGATCTCTTTATAAAAAGACATGAGCATATTGGACCATTTTTATAGCCTGTCTTTAATAAGTATGTGCTCAAACAATTGAACCACATACGTCTGGATTGAAGCAAATGTTTCCTACATCCTTTGGCTAGAAGCTATAGCTACTGCTGTTTATCTGATCAATCGACTCCCTACCAAAATTCTGGATCTCTGTACACCACTACAAACACTTTCTACATATCTTTCAGTACCCTCTGTTCTAGCCTTACCACCTTGTATCTTTGGATGTTCAATGTTTATCCACATTTCCCGAGTTAATCGTAGCAAACTCGATCCATGTGCTGTTAAGTGGGTGTTTTTTGGGTACGGTGTCAACAAAAAAGGGTATCAGTGTTTTGATCCTATTACAAATCACATCTATACTAACATGAACTGTAATTTCCTGGAAATCGAATATTTTTTATAACCAATTCAACGATCAGGGGAAGCATGTTGAGAAGGATCCTTTCAATTGGCTACTCAGTTCACTCATATTGCCTACAGAGTCTGGAAGTGGTGGTGGAAGTAAACAAGAGCCTTTGCCTAATGATCGTTCACTCACCTCGTCCGAAGATCCTAAGGTAACAACTTCGAGCCCACAGCTTATATCTGACAATACTTCTGTGCAGTTTTTTCCAATGATGAAGCTGGAACCTTCGAATAGGAATTATCAAGTACAGAGACAAGTGAGTCACATGAACGATATATATTGCCTCCAAGTACTCGAGGTATTCCACCAAAGAGATATGAATCTGAATACCAACCAAAATCCTCTAGATACTCGGTAGCTCACTATGTAAGGGGGAGACAACCAGAACATCAAGAAGTCACCATACCAACAAATATATAGGAGGCTCAACGAAATCCTAAGTGGATGAAAGTAATGGATGATGAAATAGAGGCTCTGAGGAAAAATGATACATGGGAAAATGCGAGTTACCCGAAGGAAAGAAAACAGTTGGTTGTAGATGGGTATTCACAGTGAAATACAAATCTGATGGGACGATTGAAAGATACAAAACGAGGCTCGTAGCTAAAGGATATAATCAAACTTATGGAGTAGATTATTCTGAAATATTCTCACCAGTTGCAAAAATTGATACTTTCCGAGTTTTGTTCTCAGTAGTAGCAAATTTGTACTGGCCACTCCATCAATTTGACGTGAAAAATGCATTCTTACATGGAAATTTGAAGGAAAATGTATATATGTCAGCACCACCTGGTTTTTCAAAAATGTTCCAACCAAATGAGGCATGCAGACTAAAAAGGGCATTATATGGATTAAAACAGTCACCAAGGGCATGGTTTGGCCGCTTCACTATGGTTATGAAGAAATATGGGTACAAACAGAATAACTCTGATCACACATTATTCCTCAAAAGGAATGGAGAGTTAATGACCTGTCTAATCATATATGTCGATGATATGATAATCACAGGAAGTGACACAACAGAAATGGCAGAACTCCGAAAGAACCTATTCAGAGAATTTGAGATGAAGGACTTGGGAGAGCTAAAATATTTCTTGGGTATAGAAGTTCAAAGATCACAAGGTGGAATCTTCATATCACAACAGAAATATATTCTTGATGACTCATGGACTGCAAACCAGTTGATACACCCACAGTACTAAACACCAAATTGCAGATAGTCGAATGAACTCCCTTGGCCGACAAAGAAAGATAGCAAAGGTTAGTTGTAAAACAAATATATCTCGCTCACACCCGACCTGACATAACATATGCTGTATGGGTCATCAGTCAATTCATGCATCGTTCACAGGAATGTCATATGGAAGCTACACTTAGGGTTTTTCGTTATCTAAAACATGCTCCAGGAAAAGGAATTCAGTTTAAGAAAAATGGGCACCTAGAGATTCATGGATACACCGATGCAGACTGGGCTGGCAATCCTATATATAGGAAATCTAGTAACATGGAAAAGCAAAAAACAGAAAGTTGTGGCTCTATCTAGTATAGAGGCTGAATTTTGAGGAATTGGTAGAGGACTAACTAAAATTCTATGGCTACGGATACTCCTGACAGAAATAGGACACTAAGTTCCAGGAACTTGCCAGCTGAGGTGTGACAATCGAGTGACTATCAGTATATCTGAGAATCCAGTACAACATGATCAGACTAAACATGTTGAGGTAGATCGACACTTT
>JAOWBN010193184.1:0-15486 GCA_028565015.1 Pinguicula moranensis
AGTGTTTTCTCATTTTCAGGTTAGGTCCCCGACCTGAAACTAAGACAAACGTATTTGTCCTCTTTAGTTTTTTAATTTCTCGTCATCTCCATATCTTTTTGCCATGCCAAGACGGTCAGCGATTGAAATAGACATTATTTTTAAAGTCAATACGAATACATAATTTTTCCATTGGAATCATACATTGGACCTGAGAGTATTTACATACATAATAATGTAGGGGCATTTATATACATCACGATACCCATATGTTTTTCTTTTTTCTTTTTGCTTCGGATTAGGTAATTTTATCTTTCAATGTAGGGGCATTTATATACACACAAACAAGTGCCTAGCTATCCCTGAAATACAAACAATTGTTTTGGCTTTTCTCTCTTCTTCTCTCTTTTTTGGCTTTCTATTTTTCCTATCCATAGCTTGTCCCGTTCTTGATTTAGGCTCATAGGGGTTACTTTGAATTTGGAAAAATTGTTTGAATTTCTCTATCAATCCAAACCTAAGTTCGGTTATTTTCTCCAAAATCATTTTTTTATTAAATACCTCCTCCGCGGTTCTGTCCTGAATTAGTTACCCACATATTTATTCTCTATTTTTAAAGTATGGTGATGACTTTAGCGTACCCTAACTTCCAGGCAGGTAATTAAAATAGGACTGCCACTAATGACATAAAATAGCACACATTAAACAATATAGTTTAAGCAAAATAGTTTAGAACATAAATTAAAAGTTCAAGAGCAAATAAAGCAAGAGTTCAAACGAACACCTATTCCCAAACTTGCGACACACTGCCCAAGTGGATAAATAAGGAGAACTAGGAAATGAAAGCAATACTCCCCCGAAATTAGGCAAAGCCATGCTTCATTCAGAACCAGAGTCGAATCCCACTAAGTTGTAGTATTACGCTCCATTGTCCTCTTCATCATCCTCGTCATACTCCTCTTCATCTCTAGTTCCATTGGTTGCCTCGCTTGGTGGTGCGAATGGACTGAATGTAAGCGATGGTGGAAGCGAACTGATGGAGAACTTGATGCCCTTCATAGTTGTCATCATGATCAGGTTCACGTAGACTGCAACAACATTATGGTAAGAGTGCTCTATAAAAGCTTCCCATTGATCTGGGGGTGGGCCAACTACAGTTGGGTTCTTGGCCGGTAACAGACCTTTGGACTTAGGTCTAGGGCTGGGTTCCTGCAAAGGCAGAGAAGGGGTTACCAATTTGCTTTTACCTTTCGCCTTTTCCCTGGCAAATGCATTTGATGGTTCTGGAATGGCTTCAGGATTCGTAGTTCTCCTATTAGAATAGGTTCCCAACTTGCTTATCAGATTTGGAGTGATGTCCATAATAGATGGGAATAACTTTTCATCTTCTGTCAGTGCTACTCCAGCCTTCAGGCACATGGCAATAATTAGGGAAGGAGAATGCAGAGAATTCGGGTCCTTCTCTAGTGAAGCCAAACTTTCCATGATTTCCTTGTATATATTGCCCACGTTGATGCTACATCCTGTCAATATCGCATAAATGAGCAGCAACCTCTTTAATTTGGTATCCCCAGTGTGAGTGGTTGGCATCATCCTTGTACTGACAAGCAAATGCCACACCAGGGCGCTAGAGTGACAATCGGCCTTGTTAACCCCTAGTTCCAGTAGTCAGGGGCCAGTGGACATTTTTCATGTCATCCCAGGTGCACACAGGAATTGAGCAACTTCAACTAAATCTAGGTATCCCCCATTAAATTGGGAGAACTCGTCATTGTCCGAGTTAATGAGGCTAAACACGTGATTTATCTCAGTGGGACTGAATGACACATTGACTCCCGTGACATAGACTTTGAAATCGTTCATAACAACAAGATTAGCATAAAACGTCCGCGCCACATTCGGAGCATACTCCCCCAGAGTTCTCAGAAACTATGTCCAATATCTATCCTTAATAGATTTCCTAATAACATGCATGCATCCAGATGAAATTCCTCGCTCCCAAATTACATCTAACACTACAACAGTTGTATCAAAGAATTTCTTATCAATATCATTCACAAATTTATCGCGAACTGCAGGCTGATTAATCTTAGCCTTTTTGGGTGGCATGCTTGCAGTATTCTATAGAATACTGTAGTAAAGATATCGAGTTCAGCTTTTACTTACTTTAGAACATAGTATACAACTTTTGCTCCGATTAAACTTTGAATAACTGTGGTGGTGGACGAACTACGATGTGTAACCAAGAGAAATTCGGCACTTAGGTTTTGTTGCGTTGTTTGAAAATGAGTTGTGTCCAAACACGGGAAACACCTGAGCTTTTATACCAAAATCAGAGCAGGCCTATTTTTATTTTCTTATAGTTACTACAGCTGTTTACAAATAAGGACGTGGTGAATGTGGGTTGCTAGTGGACATCCCAAGTACTCTTTTATGCTTTATGCTTCCTTGTTGTTGCTGCCTTATCTCCATATATTTAACATTTTGTTGGAATAACCTGAGTGATACATCAAGGCAGATTAGTGGCTGTAATGAATCTATAAGACGCACCTCATTAAATAAGCAATTAAGAAAATAAAAAATAATAGACAATAACTGCCTCGTCCAAACTTATAATTGCCCTTCCTCGAACTTAATAACTTGCATAGTACCTTGCTCAATATAAAGTTAAGTAAGAAAGGGTTAAGGATAGGATATGTCCCTAAGTAGCTCCAAAAAGGCCTTGGGTTGCCTCTTAATAAGTGCTTCTTTAATGTTATTAGCTAGACACCATGTAGATACATTAGTGGTTAGAGGCAGTGAGCCTCTTTGAATTGATTCATCCTTTATCATACGGTTTATGCCTTTGTCCATTCACCTTGTGAGTGCCTTTGTCAGGATGAGCAATTTCAATAGTCCCATATGGAAATACTTGTGTGATCTCGAATGGTCAAGACCATCTGGACTTCATCCTACCTGCAAATAGTTTGAGTCTAGAGTTAAACAAAAGTACCTTTTGGCATGGATAGAAATGACACCTGGATATGTGTTTGTCCTGCCAAGCTTTGATCCTTTCCTTGTAATTTGCATTCTCGTAGGCATCATTCCTCAATTCATCCGGCTCACTTAACTGAAGTAATTTTCTTTTCCACTGTAGCCTTCATGCTTAAATTCAATGTGTGCATGGCCTAATAAGCTTTATGTTCCATCTCCATAGGCAGGTGAAGCTTTTCCATACACCAGGCTATATGAGAGCATGCCAATGGGTGTTTTATAGGCAATCTTGTAAGCCCATAGTGCATCTTCTAACTTGAGTGCCCCATCCTTTCTTGATATGATCACGTCTTTTCCAATATTATTTTAATTTCTCTGTTAGATATTTCAGCTGGGACCATTTGTCTAGCGATGATATGTCAAAGCAGTATGATGACGAAGTCCATACCTTTGAAGCAATGCCTCAAATAGCTTGTTGCATAAATGTGACCCCCAATTACTTACAATGCATATGGGGGTGCCAAAGTTTGAGAAGATATTCTTGCGCAAAAATTTCAGTACCATTGTTGCGTCATTAGTTGGAGTGTTATTGCTTCTATCCATTTGGAGACATAATACAAAGCTATCAAAATGTTTTTTTGGGCCCCACAGAGAGGAAAAATGGTCCCATGAAATCAAGTCCCCATACATCAAAAACTTCAACCTCAAGTACACCCTACTGAGGTATTTCATCTCTTTTTGAGATTTGTCCAATCCTTTGGCATCTATCACATGTAGTCACAAAAGAGTGTGCATCTTTTAATAATGAATGCCAATATAATCAACTTTGCAGTACTTTTGCTGCTATGCGTTTTCCTCCAGAATGTCCTCCACATTCTACGGCATGACAATGAGTCAATATGGAGTGCATTTCTTCTTCTAGGACGCATCTGCGAATCACCTTATCTGATTAATATTTATACAGCACAGGCTCATCCCATAGATAAGACTTCACTTGTGAGAAAAATCTATTTTTCTGTTTCCATGATGCTCCATAAGGAATGATTTTGCATGCTAGGTAATTGACAATGTCTACGAACCAGGTCTCTTTACTGCTCTGAACAGCCAATAGTTTTTTCATCCGGAAAAAAATCATTAATTGGTCATTCGTCCATTTCACTATCAGTATGATTCTCAAAGCGTGAGAGGTGATCAGCTACCACATGTTTAGATCTCTTTTTTATCCTTGATTTCAACATCAAATTCTTGTAGAAGCATAATCCATTTGATTAACTTTGGCTTGGCATCTTGTTTTAGCATTAGATATTTAATGGCTAAGTGGTCAGTATAAACCAATCTTTTACTTTCAAAAATATATGATCTAAATTTATTGAATGCAAACACCACTGCCAAAAGCTTTTTTCCTGTAGTGGCATAGTTAATCTCAGGAGCATTCAAGGTTCTATTAGGATAGTAAATGGTATGAAATACCCTTGTTTTCCTATGCCCTAGTACTTCTCCCACTGCATAGTCACTTGCATCACACATAATTTGCTTTTCAGGAGCATTCAAGGTTCGACTAGCATAGTAAATGGTGTCTAATGGCTTTGTCCAGTCAGGCATATCAATGATAGGAGCAGTTGTCCATTTGCTTTTCAAGAAGTTGAATGCATTCATACACTTTTCATCAAAATCAAAGAAAGTATCTTTTTCCAAAAGTTTGCATAGTAGCCTTGTAATGTGTGAAAAAATATCATTTATAATTTTCCTGTGAAAACCAGCATGGCCCAAAAAGTTCCTAACCCGCTTGACAGAGTTTGGTGGTGGCAGTTTGGCTATTACTTTGATTTCTGCTTTATCAACTTCTATCCCCAAACTTGACACTTTGTGTCCCAACACAATTCCTTTCTGTACCTTGAAATAGCATTTCTCCCATTTAAGCACCAGATTTTAATTTTCACATCTTGCTAATACTAGTTTCTGACAACTCAAGCATCCTTTAAACAAAGATCCCACCACAGAGAAATCATCCATGAAAGCTTCAATTATGCGCTCCACCATGTAAAAAATAATAAATATCATACACCTCTAAGAAGTGACTGGAGCATTGCAAAGTCCAAATGGCATTCGGTGGAATGCAAATGTTCCATAAGACAGTAAAGGTGGTTTTCTCTCGATCCTACAGTAAAACACAAATCTAGTTGTAGCCAAAATATCCATCCAGGTAACAGTAATATTTGTGCCCTAATGACAGTCTAGCATATGATAAAAGAAGGGCATGGGGGAGTGATCTTTTTTCAATGCTCTGTAATCCATGCAGATTTTCCATCCAGTTACTATTCTTTTGGGAATGAGCTCATTATGCTCGTTGACTTCCATTGTAATGCCTCTTTTTTGGGTACACATTGTACTGGACTAATCCAACTACTATCTGAAATAGGATAAACCACTATGGCATCCAACCGTTTCATTATGCTCGTTAATCTTCGTTGGCACGCTATCACTGGTTTACTTCTTTCTTCCAACAATATTCTTTGCATGCAGACAGAATGGCTTATCCCCTTTATATATGTCAAGGTCCATCCTATAGCATACTTATAATCTCTGATCACATGCAGCAAGCTATCCTCTTCTTATTGTGAAAGATAGTTAGAAATAATCACTGGCAAAGTATCTTCATTGCCTAAGAATGCATATTTTAAGTGTGTGGGAAATTGTTTGAGCACTAATGTAGGTGGTTGTTGAATTGATGTAGCTTGGGATGCTAGGCGTTCGCCTAAGTCTTCGAAATAAATTTACTGCAATTGCCATTGACATCAAGCCAATTTGCATATTTCTTTATTCCAAACTCTTCTAGGATTTTAGGATTAGTACTGACTAGGCAATTTTCAAGATCACTTCTTAAGTATGCATAATTTGGTTGACTGACTTGATTAGTTGTCTATATGCTCCAACAATCTTCTTGGTGATTTGGATGTTTCAAAGCTCGAAACACATTAAACTTTACTTCTTCTCCTTGAACTCTAAGGATCAGCACTCCTCTTTCAACATCAATAAGTGCACCTCCTGTTATTAGAAATGGCCGCCCTAAAATAATTGGAATCTTCCTCCGTGTCAAAAACAATGAAGTCAGCTAGAAAGATGAATTTATCCACTTTCACTACAAAATCTACAATTATCCCTCGAGGGTGGTTGATTGATCTGTTTGCTAGGTGCATATATATGCTTGTAGGTCTAGCTTCTCCTAACCCCAATCTCTAAAAAATTGACAGAGGCATAAGATTAATGCCCGCGCCTAAATCACATAAAGCTATAGCAAATATGAAATTTCCAATGGAACATGGAATAGTAAAATTCTCTGGATCTTCCAACTTCGGTGGCAATTTATTTTGGAGGATTGCACTACATTCTTCAGTAAGAGCAATAGTTTTGTATTCTCCAAATTTTCTTTTGTTGGACATAATGTGCTTCATAAACTTCACGTAGCATGACATTTGTTCCAAAGCTTCTGGACAATGAATGTTAATATGCAGATTATTAAAAACATCAAGAAACTTTTGGAATTGCTTATCCAACTTCCCTTGTTTTAGTCTTTGTGGAAATGGGACTGCTGGTTTCTGCTCTTCCTTTTTCTGTGATATCACTTCTTCAGGCTTTAGTGTGGCCTCCTTCTTGGCAGGTTGGGTATCTTTGTGAACACTTTCCACTTTTGAGGGTTATGGTTTGACACTGCTAGTTGGGATTCACCTCAGTGTTACTTGGGCAATTCCTAGAGGTCTTTTTGCTAACTGTTTTGCTAGCTGTACCACTTGAGCTTCCAGATTTCTCATAGGCCCCATATGATCCTTGAAGTTAGATCTGGTTTCTTGCCTAAATCCGTGTGAAGTGGTGGCCAATTGTGTCATTAGGTCTTGTAAGTTCTGGGTTTTTTCGTAGTCAATGCTAGTTGTTTTATCAACTCTTCCGATGAAGGGTGCTGAAGCTGCAATTGTGGATTTTCTAGGAAAGGTCTTGGTCCTTGACCAGGAGGGTTCAAAACATGCTTGTTGTTACTCCATGAGAAATTGGGGTGGTCATACTTCCCTGGGTTGAAGTTTTCATATATGGGTTGGTTTAATAGAAAGTGCAACTGCTCCATGGGAATGTTGTCAATTGTTGACACTTCCTGCATTGGTCTCGAGGGTGAGGTCCTCCTCATGATTCACAAGACATTTGTTGCACAACCATTACTAGCCGTGGAGATTGAGACATGCCTTGCTTCCATAGCAGCTGTCAAAGCATCAACATTGTCTATCTTATATTTTCTTCCTACTCTCCTAGTACTATCTCTTTTTGTGGCCATCTGTAACACTTTTTGGCCATAGCCTCTAGGAGTATGTATGCTTTATTGTATGTTTTCTTCATGATGGTGCCATGGGCAGTTGCATCCATCTCTATGCTTGTTGTGCTTTCTAGACCATTATAAAAAGCTTGTATCTGCCTCCAGTGTAGCAGACCATGATTTGGGCATCTTCTTAACAAATCCTTAAATCTTTCTTGGGCATCATACAAAGTCTCCATGTCTCTCTGCTTGAACAATGTAATTTCACTCAATTGTCTAACTGTCATGGACGTTGGAAAATTTGTGTGAGAAATTGCTTCCTCGGATCATCAAATATGTGAATGGAGTCCAGGGGTAGTGCTTACAACCACCTTCTTGCTTTATTCCGGAGTGAGGAAGGGAATAATCTCAATTTAATTGCATTATAAGTAACATTTGAGTACTTGAGGGTGCCACAAATTTCTACAAATGCAATTATACGTGAATTGAGGTCCTCTGTTGCTCCTCCTCCATATGTAGAATGCTACATAAGCGGCTAAATGATAGCCGGTTTTAGCTCAAAATTGTTGACTTGTATGGTTGGTCTCCTTGTGAATGGAACCACTTCCTCTGCATGAGGGAGGGCACAATCTTCCATTGGAACATCATCCTCATTTGGTACCAACATTATGCCAACGTTATCTCCTTGCTTCTGGTGCTGCATTCTTTCTATCCTTTGAGCTCTCCTTCTGGCTTCAAATGTCCTTTAAATTTATAGATCTCTTTCACCAGCAGTATCACCTTCAGTTAGACTCAAGCACAGCCTACAACCAAGAAATTAAACAGTTAAAGTACCAATAAAAGGGTTCAATCTAGTTAAAACCATGCATGGCGTTAATCTTGTCAAACCTAACAATCCCCAACATTGGCGCCAAAAACTTGATGCGCAAATAGTTGAAACACTCGCTACATGCAAGTGTACAAGTCCCACAAGTAATATAGTGAAGAGAAGGATGTTGAACCTCGAGGATTGTGGTTAACAAACACTACCATTAACAAGTTATTACAATTTGAACAAATTCTATAAAGGTTGTTTTAATCTACCAGCTAATTGAAGAACTATGCATGAACGGAGACAAGTGAAATGCAACAAATTAAGTTTAGCCCATCATGCTTCGCTCCTAATGTTGTGTCTATTGTATTTCCTTTCTTAGGCATAAACCTTTCTCGAGACTGAATGACCTTCTTTGGTTCACCAATGAGCACCTCTCAAATGTCATATTAACAAAACCAAAGACTTTGCTCATAGGTAATCCTCACACGGTAACATTGATTCTTTAGGCATTCCATGTCATAGCAATCGATGTGGGTTTTGTTATGCTTAGTGTAGCTTGTGCCTCTCTGCCTCCCACTACTCCTAGTGCATCTACTTATGCAGGCCAAACAAACATAGATGATTATGAAAAATAACAAAACCAAACACAATATTAGTGTTAAATAAGATAAACATTCTACGTTCTCCCGAGTTTATCAAGGGCTCCATTGTGCCCTTAGACAAAGGATCTCAGCTCATGCTTAAGGCATGAGCCACTTATGAATGACAAATATTAAGTTCATCATAGTAAACAACGAAATCGGAATCAATCTCCCTCGAGCACGAGCTCACAAAAAAGTGACCCCAAAACCCTTGCTTTTCGTATGTTCTTTTGGCTCTCTTGCCTAAGATGTTTTTATGCCTTATATACCATGTCCAGTAGCTTCTCTTGGAAGCTTCTTTTGGGGTTGTTTCCCTTCTTTTTTTCTCAGTGAGCATTAAATGAGTTATTACTATAAAAGAAAGAAAAACTGATATAAAAGTGTGTTCCCCTCATCAATATTGAGCCAAATAAGACTCAAGTAGTTTGCATTAGTTAGGTATAAAATTGTCTCATCAGGCACATGCTGAGATACAACATCGTTTCCATGCTCCTACATTAGACTCTCCGGGTTAAAAAGAACTCACCCTCGAGTTCACATTGTACGCTCACTCTTCCACTCAGGCGTTGACTTATCAAAGTCTTGCAGCACACTCTGCACCTCCGAAGGAAAAGTTACTCTCTTTGCTGAACGGTCAGTATACTCCTCGATCGATCGCTCCCCACATGTGCCTCCTCGGCCATAACGTTCTCAAAGTTGTCGATATCCATGATTAATCTATACACCTTGCCGTCAATGGTGTACGTCGTGTAGAATTGGTTCATCCGAAGTCGATCGTCCCTCGTGGCATCCTTAGGAGATAGAAGACTCTTCCTCACAATAAGACATTCGCGCCTATCACCGCGTAGTGCCTTGTCATCATTGGTTGATTGGTCGTTGTGCTCCTTGCGGCGTGACGGTCATCGTCCATAAAGTTTTTTCCCTTGAACGTCGGCGGCCTTTCAACTCTTCGAAGCCTTATGGCCAACCTCGCCACAGTAAAAACACATTATAGACAAAGTATTATCATTGTTTTGAGGAGGCCTCACGCCTTGTCTTGGACGCCGTTGGACGGTTGCGTGGATTGAGCTATTTGGCCCCGTGCTCCTTGCTTGCAATTCTACTTTTTTCCATGACTAATACATTTTGATAATCCCCTGACACGCTATAGAGCGTGTGCAGATCCAAGACATCCTAGATATTTAGGCGCAACCCTCCTTTGTACCTTGCGACCAAATGCTCCTCAGACTCGTTCAAATCATTATGTGTCATCAATAGGTAGAACTCCTCAATGTAATTATCAACACTAAGGAGTTTTGCGCCTTGTTTCGACGTATGGAGTCATTGATACAAGCTTTAGCTATAGCTAAACGGAAGGAAGTGCTTCAGGAGCTTCTTCCTCATCTTCGCTTACTTTGTTACCTTGTAGTGGCCTTGTTTCTTGCATGAACGTTGGGTCTTTTCCCACCATGCCAAAGCTCGTCCCATGAGCTTTATGGCCACTAGTTTTACCTTCACATCGTCGGGCATATCCTTATACTCAAAGATGCGCTCGACCTCACTCAGCCAATCCGAGAACCCCTCAGGTTACAAGGACCCTACAAATAGAGAGAAGCATCCGGTCCGGGTTAAATAGGCCCAAATTGTTTTGGCCTGGACCAGACCATTTCCGTACCTGTCCGTTTAAAAACAAGCGTTTTGATGCAGTTTATAACTGCAAAACGAGCGTGCTGGGCCAAACCATTTAGTAAAATGAGCCTGCACAATTTCTCGAAATTTGGTCCGGGCAAAAAATGAGCGGAGCCCATTTAAACTGCATAGTTTTTTTAATTTTTTTATGTTTTTTTAATAAGTTTGACTCCAACTTGGTTATAAGAAATCAAACGAATTGAACACAGAACAAAGACACACCCTTGCGCTCCTCTTCTAGTTCGACATTCATCTTCCCGCTTCTCCAGGCACCACAAATGACGATAAATTTAGTGAGGCTTGACTTCCCAGTGGAATTCCGGTCTTCATTTGGTAACTTATGCTGCTATTTTGGGTGTTTTTTGTTTATTCAGCGGATGTGTGCTGCCCTGCCGATAACCTGCTTGAATGCATCTAGATCCTTTGAAATGTTATTGATCTTGAGGCAAATAAATTTGTTTACACATAATCTAACACTCTCTGTTAAGGATGTCTAGATGGAGTTTTAGGTACTGAGATACTTTTATCAATAATTTTTGTCGACAATTTGCTTTTTATTAAAGGTGTTTGCTATATATTGTTCTGGGTGTCCTTGCCTAGAACTAAAAGGCTTGTCTGTAGGGGGGATTTACTTCTATTGGGAAAATAGTTTTGAATACTTCTCCTATCCTCATGTTTGGATAAATGAAATTGTAATGTGGGAACATTGGATTTTGAAGTTATGATGTCGCGCTCTATGTGAAACCAATTGATTAACAGAGTTAAATGAAGTGTTTAGGCGTGTCCAATTAAGATCAATTAAATTTCATAATTTCGTTTAGATAGATGATAATGGCACACATGTACAGTTACATAATAAGCTTATCCTGCTTTTGGCACACATACTTTAGTGCTTCATTGGGTTTTGGTGAGAAACACGACAGCAATCATACCTCTGTAAGCTATGAAGATTTGTACGTTTTGTTATCATGTATGGTTGCATTTGGTAGTAGAATTACAGTTATCCTATTTCGCGGATAACTTCAGGATTTGTATCGTGAAATTTTCATTCTCACCTGATTAGAAACTATTTGACAATTGAATAGGGTTTGGACGGATAAAGTGTTTGGTATCAACGGACAACCTAGGGGTTGACCTCATTAAATTGACTATTAATTATGCTTTTACGAAATTGCCCTCGCAATACAAATATCAAAACCGTCTGTCGTTTCTCAAATCCGCCATGAAATAAAATCTTTGGCATTTGTGACTTTCTTGTCCACTAACAATAACTGTAGAGAAAATTCAAGTTTCACAAAGAATTACATTCACTGAAATGAACAAAAGAGACGGACATTGTAGTTCTCATACTCAACAACAATTTTCTCACTAACAGTTACGAAATAAGGAGAAATATAACCACAATCAAATTGCATTCCTTCAACAACATAGAGACTATTTTTTGCACTCTTTCCCTCCTCCAGTATCACAACTCCTTTCCGGCAAACTTTTCTCAAAGCCTCAGATATCATATTCCCCACCTCATAGTTATTCCCTGCGCTTACTGCAGCAACATCAGCTAGTTCACTATCATCGACCTGTAATTTACCACTTGGTGAATCAGATAGCACTATCTTAACCAACCATCACCAGATAAAGTACCCCTCACATGTCTCATTTACAAAAATTGATCTCCACATTATACCTCCTTAGAAAATAATATCAACTCAACAACTAAAACTTTGGTTGCCTTCTTAATTCCTCTAGTGACAAGGACATGATTGGAACCAGTAGCAACCACCTGAACGAAAATGAAAAGGTATTTACATAAATTAGTTGGTTGCCTATCAAAGAAGGTTTAATTTACATAGGATAATGTATCTTAACGCCTTCCGCAATAAGCCCCTGTGCAAGAACCCACATGTTGTTGTCCCATCCCCAGCCAAGTCATTAGTCTTTGCAGCTGCTTGTCTCACTAATTTAACACCAATGTTTTCCAATGGATCTTCGAATTCAACCTACGAAAATGAAAAAAAAACAATTGTTATTGTGCATGTGAGATTGGACAACCAAAGAAGAGGATCATGGAAAGTGCTATTGGGCAGCATCACGAGTGTATTCCTCAAGGAAATCTTTTTAGCCAGTCCCATCAACAAAAATTTGATTTAGATGACCACATAACAAGAGCTTAATTGTCTAAAAGTGCAGGTCATAATTTTCATTAAGAATACAAATGGCCAGTGGACCTTCAGCAGTAGTAATTGTAAGTACTATTGGATGTAAAACAGCACTCCCGGTTCTAGAAGTCCTCACCATGTAACTAATTCAGAAATACATTTTCAGAATTTCAATGAAGAATAGACAAGCTTGCACTAATTCAGAAAATGTGCAGTAAAACCATCATTTACATTTTTTGGAGCACCGTACTTGCTCTCAAGAGCCACATTCCTTCCTTTGGGGCCAAGTGTAATACCCACAAGATCCGCAAATTTGTTCCAAGACACCACATAAATGTGTAGTCAAAAACCTGAACCCTAATTAACGAGAGATGCATATATTTCATGGGATTTCAAGTAAAGATTATTGAATTATAACAAATAAATGTCGAGTACTTGAGAATTCGGCAATTGGAACCTTGGATTTGAGCTCCGGTTGCCAGAAATGAAGCAGACAGAGAAGATGAAAGAATCCTGGAGCGGCTCGTCGTGATGGGAAGATGTTGGAATTTTGGTGTACTTCTAACAAGGTCAAATTTTTAATGAAGCGAGAATCAGGAATATTTGTGTAAGTTCACAGGTTGGGCAAATGAAGGATTACGCAAACCCTAAATTTTTGGGCGGACAGAATTTCACTCCGAGTCTCTTAGTTATCCCGGGCCGAGACAAAATCCTTCAGGCCTTAGGATAACTAGTGTTTGTGCACAAAACGGCGGGCAAAGTCGGATAACCCTCGGTTATTCGACATAATTCGCCAAGAACCATGCTACCAAACGCAGCCTATTTTGTTACAACACTTTCATTGGGTTTTTGTCATGTGAGAAACAAAACAAAAAATGGTCTCTATGCTATGTAGAAACATCCCGGGAGAAGGTGGCATTTCTCTATGTTTTATTGTCATGTATCTTGTATTCTTTCATGGAACAACTCCAAATCACCTCAGGCACAACATATGACATAAATGTTCTCCCGCTCCTCCCATATGAATAGTAAACTTGCACATTGTTCATCATCTTCCATGACATTCTGAGTAGTGCACATTGTCGGTGTGCCGTAACCCTCCTCCTTCCTCCCATTATCCTTTCCCTGGGGATGCCTCACACGCCCAGGAAATCCATATATCAGCCATGTTTCGTCCCTTTTTCTTACACTTTTCTTCTAGCTTATTTCGAAATTCAGAGCCATGAATCCATGGATTGTACCGTCTCACCAACTTAAGCGTATGAGTAGAGCTATAATAAAAGCTGGGAAGAAATCCTTGGTTCTGAAGCAAACACAGAGGGCTCTCACAAGACCAAGAGCAATCTATGCGGTTGTAGTTAATAGTCAACCCCATTGATCAATGCATGATCGCCTCGACCCGCGGGTACCTCAATATAGCAAATCCTCTAGAAGTGTAACTTTCTTCCTAACCAACTTCTCCTTGGACTTAGCGTGGAATGACTGAAGAGCATACTGAGTAAACAAAGGACATTGAAGGAACTATCAATTGCCCGCATGTTAGAAAGGAATGGCCTTCCTTTTGGTTTCATCAATTTTGAGGAGAATATTGATGATGTGAACAAGAGATTGTTTCAGATGAACAATGTATGGCTTGATTCCTACCGTTTGCAGGAAAATTTTGCAAAATATCCCAGGACAATTGAAAATTTAGTTGCTTAAATCGATTTATCCCAAAGGTTATTCCAAAGGTGACCATGAAATCTAAGTTGGAAGCCATGCCGACATATATGGTGGGAAAAGGAATGGCTTATGATGCATCCACTAGCAAGGTTCAACTTATATTACCCTCATAAATGGCAACGCTGAAGTTTACTGAGACAAAGATAGATTTCACCCTAAACTTCTCATTGATGAATGAAAACTGCTCTATGGGTATGTTGAAATAACCAGAAGGCTGGAGAGATCTGTAGTTAGGCTTGAAAGTTGCTGGTTATCTTAACATCATAGCAAGCCCTATGGGAACTGGACAGATTCTTTTATGGGAAGAAGAGTAACATGACCTAAAGAACCATGTGAAAAATCATACTGAACGGATAATGACATGGCTATCTGATTTTGATCCTTGGTCTAAATCTCAAAGTGGTGGGATCCATAAATACTCACAGTCTGAGCGTTTGTGTTGGATTAAAGATTATGGACAACCTATACAATTATGGAATAGGTCGGTTCTTGAAATTATTGGATTGAAGATAGGTAAACTATTTAAAATTGATGATTGTACCATTCAATGGCACTATCTGGAAGCTGCTCAAATACTATTTTGTCAACTACGGTAAAAAATCAGTTAATCAATCCACCTTATGGTCTAGTGGTTCTACCGGATAGTTGGGTTATTTCATTTTGATTCGAAGGTATGGAGAGAATCATTGGTTGAGTTGATAGATGATGAGGATTTACCAATCAGGTGTGGAGTGGGTCATGCTTATGAGAAGCACATCATAAAATCTTTTGACCCATATTTCACAACAACTAGTGCCCGGACAATTAAAATGGA
Source organism: Pinguicula moranensis (assembly GCA_028565015.1). Classification (NCBI taxonomy): domain Eukaryota; kingdom Viridiplantae; phylum Streptophyta; class Magnoliopsida; order Lamiales; family Lentibulariaceae; genus Pinguicula; species Pinguicula moranensis. Next base: position 15,068 of record JAOWBN010193184.1, read on the forward strand.
CATAGAGGAATATTATGTGAAGCTGGATAGTGAGTTGATAGCCGGATTTAAGGAATCTAAGTATTGCATTGCCTTGAAATCATATATATGTGATTCCAGAGCCCACTTGGATTATTGTAGTGTTGTAACCCACTACATCGAAGATAATTGGATCATGCATAAGAAAATTATAGGGTTCAGACTTGTAGATAGACACATAGGTGTGATCATTGTTAGTATCATCTTGCAGGCACTTCAAAGTTATGAACATGTGGACCGGACCATCTTTATCACATTTGAAAATGAGCCTGCGAACAAAAGGGCGATCGACACCCCCGACGCTCTTCTTATAGCTGTAAGATATCCGAAAGCTATACTACGTGTCATGATGCAAAATTTGTGCGGAAGCGTAAACATAAGTGTGTGTTAAGCATACATAA
>JAOWBN010193195.1:0-15485 GCA_028565015.1 Pinguicula moranensis
CATGTCCTTGTTATTTACAAGATGCGATCAAACCCTATGTAGTCCTAGACTCATGACATGAGCTCTAAACACATCTCCAGGAATGGGTTTGGTCATTGGATCAACAATCATCTTGTTAGTAGAATATACTTGATACTGATAACCACTTAGTTAACAGCGTCTCGAACAAATTGATATCTTCTTTGGATGTGTTTTGTCTTTCTATGGAACTTTGAGTCCCTAGAAAATTGAATTGATGCAATATTATCACAGTTTAGATCTATAGGATCATCAGACCTCGGAGTCAAATCAAGGTATTGTAGCAAGCTTTTGAGCCAGCGTGCCTCTTGCACTGTTAGGCTGCACACGACATATTCTACTTCCATAGTTGACTAAGCAATGCAGTCTTGCTGCACCAAGATATGACTCCTCCACCAAGAATGAAAGCATATCATGAGGTTAACTTGGACTCGTCCAAATTCCCCCCTCCCTATCAGCATTTGTGTATCCTCTCAATTGCATGTCTCCCCTCTGATAGCATAGAACTAGATCGGTCGTCCACGGAGGTAACAAAAGATCTTCTTGATTGCTTGACAATGAGCAGGCCCCGAGTTGCTTTGGTAATGGCTTACCAACCCAAACGCAAAGCTGATGTCTGGCTGTGTAGACAACATGTCGTACATCAAACTCCCTATGGCACTAGCATAGGAAATATTGTTCATTATTTTCTTTTTCCTTATCTATTTTTGGGCATTGATCAAGTCTTAATGTCAAACCCTTATTAACAGGAGTATCAACGGGTTTGGAGTAGTGCATCCTGAATTGTTCTAAGATTTTATTTATGTATGCTTGTTGGGACAAACCAAACATTCTTTTCAAACGATTTCTGCATATCTCTACGCCTAGGACATACCTTGCTTCACCCATATCCTTCATCTCGAAGACGGAGGATAGCCACAGTTTGATGGCGTTGATCATTCCCATGTTGTTTCCAACATGTAGTATATCGTCAACATATAAGGAGAGAAACATCATTCTTTCCTCTGTCATTAGGGCACACACGTAGTGATCTTCATCTATCATAGTGAAGCTATATGAAGTAATTTCTTCATGAAATCTTAAAAACCACAATCTGGAAAACTACTTAAGACCATATATGAATCTTTTAGGACGACATACAATGTCATCTTATCTTACTGAGACGAACCCAACAGGTTGATCCATGTAGATCTCTTCCACAAGTGTTCCATTAAGGAAGGCAGTCTTTATGTCCATTTGGAATAGCTCAAGATCCAAATGGGAAACTAGGGCCAAAAGTAGGTGAATGGAGACAATTCTCGCCATAGGAGAAAATGCCTCTTCATAGTCTATACCATCAATTTGGGTAAAAACTTTCACCACGAGTCGGACTTTAAACTTTCATCACAATACCCATTGAACATATCAGAAAGGTATTCACGATCGTGGTCATTTCAAAAAATCTTAACTTTTCGATCCAACTGGCTCTCTACTTCAACTACGTAGCGCTTGAACGCATCAAGTGCATCGTGGCGATGAGACAACAAATACACGTGTTTGAAATGCGAATAGTCATCTCTATAGGTGATGAAATAAGAAGTCTCATGGCATATTTTCATGCTTATGTGTCTTGCAAATGTAATAATGGACTAGATCTAATGGATTTGAGGCTCGATAAGCCTTCCTGAAAGGCTTCTTGCTAACCTTGCCAGCTAAGTAAGGTTCACACTCAGGCAACTTAGCCTTAGTGAGTTGATTTAATAGACCACATTTAGCAAGTCTGTTTAACCTATATTGACCAATGTACTAAGTCTAGCATGCCATTTAACAGATTTGGAAATTGTATTTACGTTAGAAACAAAGGCAATGGAATTATTATTGTTGTAAATATCATCCAAATCAAGAACGCTAAAACCATGTTTGTATGAGCCATGGCTAAACATATCATCACCGTACTCAATTTTCAATCCATTAGGACGTAAATTAAATGAAAAACCCACATGTAGCAAAGAAACAACTGAAACTAAAAATAATGGACTCCCGACACATAAATTGTATCATGTAACAGTAGAGTGTTCCTGCTACAAAGATGGAGCTTATAGATGCCAATACCGATGACATCCTCTTCACTGCTATTTCCCATGGTTATGCTTCATGTTACGGCGCCACAGTGATGAAACTCGATAAAACTAGCACGGTCATTTACTACATATTGGCTCGCTCCTGAATCCGCAATCCATTTAGGAAACGAATTAGCAACTAAAGCATGGTAGCAAACGCATAATTTGGGATTATTGGGAGTGAAAGGTACTTTTTTTCGTCCAGAACATTCCTGAGAGAAATGACCTTTCTTTCCACAGTTATAGCACTTCACGTGTGCCACATTCTTGGGGTCGTTTGCTTTTGGTTGTTTAGTGAAATTCTTCTTTGGGGGAGTTTTGAGCCTTTTTCGCTGCCTTGCCAAACCTTTTGTTGTTCTTAAATTTTTCCCGTGAGTAGCAAAAATTTTGGCAGAGCATGCAGAAGCCCGTAAGGTTTCATCCTTAAGCTCGAGGTGCTTTGCTATATTAGTGAATGTCTTGATTTTTACGTCGTGAGACATCAGAGTTTTGAAAGGGGTCCACCATTTGCCCTCCATTTCATCAGGTAGTGAATGAATCACACTGTTCACCTGATCGAATTCAAAAATTTGGATCCCACCAGCCTTTAAATCACGCAACATTGAAGTCATAATACGGAGGTGTTCCGCTATAGGTCGACTCGAATCAATTTTGTATTGAAGTCAATTCAAGTGCAAGGTATGAAGCCTTATAGCTGAAGTGTTACCATATACCTCTTTGAGTTTGTCCCAGATGGCCTTAGCCATGGGCATTACATCACACGGATAATAATATCGTTTTGCATGCAATACAACATAGCATAGCGGGCACTACAATCCTTCTTGGCCCATGCTACATAGGTTGTTTCAATTTGTGCGGGTTCCACCATGGTAATGTGTTCAAGTACATCTTTTTTGTGCAGGAGATACTGAATCTTCTTGGATGTGCCATTTCTACAGTATATTTTAAGGACATTAGGCACAATTTTAAAATTAGATTTTTGCTGCACTCATAATCATCACGTTCTACATAACCAGAATTTTTTGGGAAAATCTAACTTTTACGTATTGAAACAAATTCATGCAAAAATATATAGTAACAGATATAGCCAAACAGATTGGCACTTAGAATTGTTAATTGTAATAATTCAGTGATTTTTTGCTGTAGAGCATTTTTAACCTAATTTGTTCTAGTAAAAAATTTACCCAAATTAATTGTTAAAGTAAAACATTTTGATTTTCTTTTGACACGTAGTTAAAAGAAGAATTTTGAATCTATCAAAAGAATATGAGATTGGATCATTAACCGATTCAGTAAGCACCCAGATGGCTGATGGGGACACTAAGTCCGAAATCATAGACCAACCTCCTAGACAGTGTGGTCATTCCTCGTGAAGAGACCATATTTCTGATAGAGTCACAACGGTCTCACTTGAAAACTAGCCCTAGACAGCCCTCACGAGCACGATTAATGCAGAGTTCTTATAATATTTGAATTTTATGGTAATATAATTTTGATTATCATGTAATAAATTATTAACACAAAATTAATCATTATTTGTTATATGTATTTTTTTTATTTCTTTGTTTAGAAAGTAATTCTAAAATAAAAAATATATGTGACACATAAACATACTTTGAATTTAAAAACATATCTTTAAAATAAATTCTAATCATGTATGCTAAGACTTAAATAACTTAATTGCACTTAGCAATTAAAAACTATTTTTAATCATGCATACTAGAATTTAAATTCAATTTAACACATAAATCGAAATTGGGCATTTTAATTATATTATTTTAAACAAAATTGACCCAATTGTTAAAAAAATGAATTGGCCCGATTCAAAAAATTTGAAGATCCATTTCCTATTTTGAATTGGCCCGATTGAAAAAATTTGAAGATCCATTTTATTAGGCCCAAAATGAAAACAATTGGGACAAAAACAATTGGCCCTAATTTAAGCAAATTCGGGCAACCAACATAAAAAAAAGAACCCTAGACGAAGTCAACGACTTTGTCCATTTTTGCTTGCGCGATCAGAGCGACTTCGTCCATTTTCGCCTCTAAGATTGCGCGGTTTCCGCAATTTGTGCAGCTCCATTTCTTGCACACGTTGCCTGATTTTCACCGATTTTAGCCATGTTTTGCCATTGAAATAGCCCAAGTGATGAGGTAAATCCGCCTATCTCTGCCGTTCTTCCTCCCCCATGCACTTAGTTGGGTTGTTTCATCCTTGAATCGCCTAAAAATGGTGAATTTGCACGATTTTCACGAAGAAAATTCCCGCAAGTTGAGATTTGGATTTAGGTTGTGTGGCGCGTGACATACACGCGCCGCCCGAGATCAATTTTTGGTTTATTGCTTCAACCGATTCGTAGATCGGCAGTTGAGGAGGCAGTGGAGATGGGCATACACGTGCTGCTCCGCCATGAATTTTGATGGGCTTCACGGTTGGCCGGCGGCTGCGTAGTGTTTATGTGATGCATGCTCATGGAAACAAAATGCATTGTTGTCGGAATCCGATGTGGCACGTGCCTTACATGCGCTGTGGCCGTGGAATCTCCGGCAACTTTTGGGCAGCGCGTGAGGTACATGCACCTCTGTGAAGGAAGTCGGGCGGCGGATCCAACAATGGACAACGATGTCGATTGCGAAAATAAAAAAAAATAGCGATTTTATATCGGAAAATCAAACTAGAAACGAATTAATAAGGACTTTAAAAAAAGAATAATCGAACGAATCAAATTATTTGATAAAAGAATCAAATATAATCAGATCCAAAAATTAGCTCTGATACCACTGCGGTATCTAAATCTAGATTTCGTTAGACCGTATCTAATAAATACGATAATAAATTTGTACCTTCGACGGAAGTGTTTAGAACCATAATTTTTTGGTTGATTATATTACGAATTGAAATCGGGAGGCTAACAGAATCCTCGTATAATTCACGTATTCAAATATCTCATTCAGAGATGGTGAGTCAGCAATTATAGAGAATTTATTTTGGATTCTCAACACATGAGAATTTTGTATATTTCATGTGTAGAAATAGGTGCACAACTCAACCTATTTATAGGAGGTTTGTCACTATTCATTTGACGAAGGAATAGTGATAATGTGAAAGGAAGAAAAATGTTTGAAACGTTTTCTTGGACCAACAGTGAGGGTAAAGAATATTGGGAGAATGGTAAGAAATTTTGTATACCCGTACCGGACTGCCAATAAACTACTATCAAATCTCGTGGAACAAGCTCCATAATTTTGAATAGTTGAGAAGATTTTTTTTGATTTTTGAGATGAACAAATAGAAAACCATCATAAGTGTTAATGGCGCAGGACAAAATAATGATAAGTCTACGGCTAGTTCCATCAGGAGAATTATAAGGAAGAACGATAGGAATTGCCCAAAAACTAGATAAAAGAGTCTTTAGGGTTTCAGTAATAATTCAATGATGGAAACACACAGAGTAGCAGGGTTGCATGTAAGGAAAACGATGGGGGAAACCCTGGTTTTGGTACATAATACAATTTGCTTATAAAACAAAAAAAAATCAATTAAGAAAACTAAATTCACAAGCCGGGGTTTTATGGCAAAATTCATGAATACTTGAATTTTTCCAAAAACAGCAAAATCTCAAAAATCACTCTTAATTATAATTCAAAATAAGACAAGCAATCTGTCACAAATCAGGCCTAAATTGGGTTTAAATAGTCTTTTTAATTGATATATGATTTATTACAAAAAATAGTAAAAATTAACTAAGAACAGTTATTCGTAAACATGTCCCAATTAGGAAAATATGTGCTCGCCGAAAATACATTTTTTGAGTTGGGGTTTTATGCACGATTTCGACAATCGTAGACAAACTCATGGTCAAAAGACTGCAACATGTCCCAATTAGAAAAATATTACCATTACTTCCTATTTTTAAATTTATCTGCCACCTTATAGTATTTCAATATCTTAAATTAAAATCTGACAACTCCTCATCATTAGTATAAGAGCCTCCTGCATCAGCTTTGATGTACATTGCATAATGCTAGGCGGGACCTTAGCAGGAGAGAAAATAGGTTCATTTGGAATATTATTATTATTTTTTCAATAATTAAAATTTGTATTACTCTATGCAAAACCATCCAATGTACATGGAAGCACAGTGTGCTCGCAGGGCTTGCTCATCTCAATGAGCTTACAGACATCATATATCAGTTAACTATCTGGCATAATTTATAAAACAGAGTTTAGGATATCTTGTCCATTCGTTGAAAGACATCCCTCGATAGTGCAATGTGCTTGCAGAAATCCAGAGCCAAGATTGAAATTTCACCCGTCGAAGGCGGACGTGGAGGATGTCTCGACGTCAAATCTGATTGCATTCCGTTCTTTCCATAAGATCCATAGTGCAGCCTGCCAAATCGATCGCCACACTTCCTCTCCATGACTGTTAGCAAAATGGCTCATGTGTATTGCATAATGGTTTCTAATATCAACTAGGATAGAGTATGGAATCTCCAGCCACCCATAAACTTCAGTCCAAAGTGAATGTGCATTTGAACAAGCAACGGAAATGTGAAAAGCAGATTCAATAACTAAGCCACAAGAGACACATAGCCTTTCACCAGTGCTTATATCAATTCCTCTGCGCAGTAGATTATCAATGGTGGGTATTCGGTTGCAGAACAATCTCCAAGCGAAGAGTTTCACTCTTTTCGGTGTGATTTTACCCCACGCCTTAGCTGGAAAGTTGTCATCAGTAGAAGCAACATCTAATTCATTTCTTATAACAGAATATGCTGAGGAGACAGAAAAACTTCCTAAGAATCTGCCGCCCGGAACCAGTGATCAATACCCTCTCTGTAAGTGCTCTGTGACTGCAGGATATGCATTAGTTCCACGTAATCATCCATTTCTCTGCGACGCAAGGGTCTTCTGAACAGTAAGTTCCAATGTCTAATCCCATGGTTAGAAGATGAGATGTCAAGTATTACACTGTTTTTCTGCACACTAATACGATAAAGTTTTGGATACCTTAGCGCCAGAAAACCATCTCCAGTCCAATCATAATGCCAAAACACATTTGGAATATTATTAACGAAGGCAACATCCTATTCTAAAACTTTCACCACATTACGACTTTCACGTATCTAAGCTCTAGTATTAATTGATTGGTTTCAATTTGGGTTATTTCATTTTTTTTCCCAATTGAATTCATTGTGTTCTGTTATTTTGTTTTCACCATTATCAAGTTTCTCAACATTTCGATTGTTTATTATTTCTTAATATTTTTACGACAATTATTTTTCAAATTAATAATTTATTATTTTTATTTCTCCTTATTCATTAAGTAAAATGGGTATTGGTTGTTAACAGTTTGAAAATGATTTTCGAAACTAAAAATTGCCTTAACATTGAAACTTATGAAAAAAAAAAAATGCAAGCTATGCTCTTCTGGTAGTACAAACCCAAACTTCCTTTGACCTTTTTTTTTTTTTTTAAAAAAGTTAAATATTTTATCCATCGACCTAACCAATTACATATTGCCTAATCATCAGAATTTCTACAATTGTGGCCCGGCTTTTTTCCGAACCTTTGAGATAGTAAACATATGGGGCCTATACCTGCTTTCTACTGTTGGATTGGCGTTGTCTATGATGTATAACTCTTCTACTTTCGCCTGATTTATGATAATTGGCATCTTTCCAGCCTCATTCTTTTCCCTAATTTCCTTTGTTAATTGAGTTTCAAGTAGTGTCCTCCGGTTGACCACTAGAGTCCCGTTGCTTTCTGAGCAAATTCGTCCCAAAGCTCTCAATGGTACTACATATCACATCTGATATGTCTAATCCACTTTACCACCAGCAAGGAGTCTATTTCTATTACTATGTTATCCAATCTTTGTTCTTTGTGGAGCTTAATGTATTATGATAGTGCACGGACCTCATATTGTTTTTGTTCCTACCCCAAAGTATTATGAGAAAGCTTCCAAAAAATTTCAATTTTCATCTCGTACAATACCTCCTATGCCTAATGGCCTGGGATTGCCAAAATAGCTACCATCGGAGTTGATTTTCTTTCATCCTTTCGGCTGCTTCTTTCTTTGTGTTTATTTTAACTTGGATGTTCAGTTGGTCTAGGATAATCTTGTACTGCAAATACATATAAAAGTCAACAATGTTTACAATTTCCATAATAAAATAGCGTACCCTTATGACATAGTTGGTTTGTAGAATACTTAAAGCTTTCAAATCGTGATTTGCATCATCTCAGCTACAAACACTATGTGATGATGTCATAAGTCATTCCCACCAAGAACACTATAAGGCTCATCTTATCGTACAAAAGAAAATCAATGACCCATTTTTCCTTTCTAGGTCTATATGATGTGAGAGGACATGCCAAAAAGTTGATCTTCTCTCTTCCATATTCCATCTGCCAATCCACTTCATGATAATATATGATCGTTTGATTGTTGTATTGGATTCCAATAGTCATATGCTGAAGCCAACAACACTCCCCTACCTTGAATATTGTTATCCAGCGGTAGACAATTGTGCCATACTCGCCAAGCGCAGAGAACCATTTTTGCTAGTAGAGCCTCATTCTAGATATTCTTAAATTTAAATTGCTCGATCACTCTCCATCTCATGGAACTCCAAGAGGAGCTTTAATGTGGATTTTTGCTAGTGGAATATAAACGTGAAGTTGGGAACTTATTTTTGTATCAACAAAAACACACAAGTTGAACAAAATTCGAAACTAAACAACAAAAGGGATAGATTATGCAACCCAACAAAAAGTAACACGGAATAGAAGTATGGAAAAGAATGGATATGGAACAAACGTATTACGCCATAGAAACCCAATTAAATATGGAACATCAACCACTAGCCAACAACTATGCTAGAAATGAATGTAAACCAGAGGTCCAATCGAATGCCTATCCGAGGATCAACTAAATACGAATATCATATAATCAACCTTTATATGAAACCTAAGGAGCATGTAACCTATTTCTCTTTATAATGGGAATTCAATAAACAAAGAGATCTCTCTCAAAGCTCATAATAAAATTAACGTCAAAAATCTGTATTGAAAATGAGCGAAATCTACCTTTAAATAGGCTACAATTTTAATGGGCCTAAGATTTTAATTTCTAGACTTTATTTGAGCCCTACCTAATTTAAATCTTATTAAAATTGCACTTTTACCTAAGTAAGAAATCCATCCTGATTTAAGTCCTAAAAACTAGGAAATTACCTTTGTGTGGTCGGATTCTTGCCTGGTTAATTTATGTTATTCATACAAAATCCCCTTCTCTCTTATCTTAAAAACATTGTTCTATAGAATTCTTGAAGTCTTCCTGGCGTTACTTTTCTTCAGTTCCCTTTATAGGAAAATCATGGTTGACATGGCGTCATGGAAAGAGGACAACACATGAGATGAGTTGTTCTTTCTTTTGGTATTTTCCTATGTGCATATATGCCAAGCGGTGGAGTCATTGTAGGTGGGACTCTGTAGTGAGGCTAGGCTTTATCCAAACAACTTTCCTGGTTGGTTGGGCCAACAAGTCCAGTAGAGAAGGGCTGGTTTTGCTGGGTTGGGTCAAAGGTTTGGCTGAAGAATTATTTGACCAAACTACATACTCCTTCCGCTCTGGGTCGATTTCAAGAAAAGAATTTGACAGTCTTTTGCTAGTTTATGATCCTCCACCTACCATCTTTCCATTGAGCGTTTTTGTTATTTCTTCAAGATATATGCTTCTTGTTATGTCTACGTTTGCTGGAGTTTCCAGAATTTTGGCATCGTGGTCTTGCGATATCATTTGTATTTTTGTGAAACTGTCTTCGCCTAAAGATATATTCCATAGCGCTCCCACGATTTGATGTTTACTTAGGGAGGTACAATCCAGGTCATCATTTTATTCAGTCTTCATCCCAGATACTTTGCTCAATTATGCTTTTATGGGTCATCAACTCTATTTTTTGGGCCACAAATAAGATTGATAGGGATCATTTCGCTCTATTTTCTGGAGAATGGTTGCTATTGCTCCCAAGTGTGGCAAACCTTTCAGGTGATGCATCATCGGTATTTTGATTCTTGCTCGATACGAAAAAAAAATGTAACTGAGTCTGGATTCGTAGAACTTTTGACTAGCTGTTATGATGTAATTGTGGGACCGACTTAGCCAGATGAGCAGTGTAGCAACCTTCATAACTTGGATCACCAATTGATTCCTTGGCCTGATTTGCATATCTGATGGGCTTCTAGCTTCTAGGTGTTGGGGTAGACAATATTTTCCCTTGCGTCTTTGATGACTCCTGCTGAAAAATGAAAAATATTAGAACAGATAAGTGATGAGCTCGGCTCACCTTTTATCGATTTCCTATTGATGATGATCTCAACTTCAAAAAGCGTGAAGATAGTTTGATTGTGTTCAGGGAACATCCCTCTGATTTTTAATTTTATTTTTTTATATGAAGGATTAATATTATGGCCATGGCTTTTAATATGTCCCTCTATTTTTTTAATTTTGGTGTGCTTTGTGAGCGTCTTTTGTTTTTGCGATGGTTTAGCTTAAAAGCGTGAACATTTTTTTTTTACGGTTCAGCGTAATAGCGTGAACGTTTTCTTTCTTCTTTCTTCTTTCTTCTTTCTTCTTTCTTCTTTCTTCTCTTCTTCTTCTTTTCTTTTGTTTTTTTGTTCAATGTGAAAGCGTGAACATCTACGCGACGGTTTAGCTTAAAAGCGTAAACATCTCTCCTTTATTTGCGATGATTCGGTGTATAAGCGTGAATGTCATTGGCGACAGTTCATCATAAAAGCGTGAATATTATTTTCGACTTTTCATGTATTTTCAGTTGTGAACATGGATTGCATGGATGTAGTACTCAAGCTTTGGTTGATCCAAATTAAGCCAGAAGAGGTCACTGGGACATATAAGCCAATAATGAAATAAATCTCTGAATATGGAAATGAAGAAGAAGTTGGTGCATTGAAGATCCGCATCAGAATCGAGAGTCTCGAGAGACCTCTTTCGCTCTTGATTTATATTAAAAGGGGAGAATATATATTCCAATGTTGTCAAGAATAATTCTTTGATGTAGCAGCTGCCATCGCCAGGGCATTGCAAAGGAGATCCAAAAACTCCCATGGGACAAAAAGGGTCGCCCCAAAGGCAAGATGACCATAAACTTCACCAGCAATCACAACTATGCCAAGCTTCTTGGCAGCTTCTGCAACCTCTTTGAGGTGTTAGATACGTGTAAACATTTCCAGATGGATTCCCTGAATTTATTATAAGCATGGTGACAGTATTATGATTTGTCAAATCTATCAAAGCATTGAGATCAACTTTCCAACCCTTCCCCGGAAGCAGATCAAAATATTGAGCCTCAAGATTTCTGAATGAGGCACTGAGTCTCTAACTGGAAAACCAGGCCTGGGTAGCAAGATATTAGTACCCTGTCGAGCTAAAATTGAGAGAGCTTTTTCAATGGCTTGTTTACAACCAACTGTTGCATAGACATCATTAGGTGGAAACTTGTAGAAAAGATCAAGGGGAAAATATTCAGCCAATGTGCCCTACTCAGAAAAGCATGATGGAGTCATAATTTTGTTTTTAAATTGAGTTTATGAATATCTGCATAAACTAAAAAGTTGGTAGAGGTGCCATTAAATGAAATGAAAAGTTATCGGGAAGGTGGGGTATGCTTTAGCCATCAAAGATCTGAGCTTTTATCCGAAGGTGGAAGACGATTCTGGCTTTTTTCTTGAACCGTATGAAGTTTATACAAATTCATTGAATGGGCATCTGACTGATGATAGTGAAGGAAAAGATTTCCATCATGAATCACACAATAACTGGGGTATGAATTCATAGGCCACTGTTCCCAACATGGACCAAAGCAAAAAAGATGCCTTTCTTCTTTCTGACGTCCTTTGGTTCCTAAAACACCTCTTGATGTTCATCAATTCAAAAACTTTAACAAGCTCACAAGAAATCCCAATAATATAATAAACCAAAATATTCATTGGAGAAAATTCTATTAAACCTAAATATTCCTTGGAGAAGAACTTCTTCCTCTTCTACTTCATGTAAATTATAGGTGGCAATTCTGGCGAAGTTCGGCTGAGTATTTTGACTCCGCTGTCACCTATTTCCCGAGCCACTTATATATGCTCATCCAAAAGTTGTGAGCTATGCTGCCAATGAATAATATGTGAGAAGTGGTTTAAATTTTCTTATAGAGTGGAAGAATTTTATCAAGAAGGGAAAGAAAAGAGAAAGTCTTTGAACTATATCGTGAAGTCAAATTCTTCACCGAGCTATACATTGCAGCGACATGGCGGGGCTGGGTAACGGTGATAATCTTCTTCTATGGAGAATCTGAGGAAGTTGCGTGCTCTTACCTGAACCGGCTTCCCAGATTATTACGGTGACGGATTTACCATCCCCATGATTTTTTCCTACAAATAAGAGCACCGATAACTGAATGGCACAATTTCTGGTGATGCAAGTTTCTGAGAATGTTGTTGTGATCGGAAACTTGTGGTTTTTTCGATTAAATCAAAATTGTATCTTGCAGAGTGCAGACCCAATCGAGGTGGAGAGTAGGCGAACACGAGTATGATCATTCTCCGTCTTATCGGAGACCCAACTGCTTCTTTAATTTTAGAACTCTTGGAATCGATCATCCGGGTTCTATCATTTGACCCGACTAAGGATATTATACCTCAGATCAAAGACTAAATTAGTTAGATTTGTATCGATAGCATTTACTGACCTGAAGAGACAGATGTTGGAGTTGTTCCCTTGCTTCCTTTTTTTGTTAGCATCTTTTGTAGCGATTCCCACAGACGCCGCCAAAATAGTATGGTCGGATTCTGTCAATCCTGGCTAACTTCTATTACACATACAAAATCCTTTTCTCTCTTATCTTACAAACAATGTTCTCTATAATTCTTGGAGTCCTCCTGGCGTTGCTTTTCTTCATTTCTCTTTATAGGAAAATCATAGCTCACGTGGCGTCATAGAAGGTGGGCAGCTCATGAGATGAGTTGTTCCTTCTTTTGGTATTTCTCCATGTGCATATATGCCAAGCGGTGGAGTCATTGCAGGTGGTCCTCTGTAGCGGGGCTAGGCTTTATCCGATTAGCCTTCCTGGTGGGTTAGGCCTAGATGTCCAATAGGGAAGGGCTGTTTTTGCTGGGCTGGGTGGAACGTTTGGTTGAAGGATTATTCGACCATACCATACCTAATTACATAAAAATTCAAAATTCTCAAAAACTAACGGACTGATTTAATTAAAAGACATATTAAGGAAAATTAGCATTCTTCTTGTTAGCTTCTAGCAGAGACCATGGTCTCCCACATGTGCAACATCCCATATGCTTGATCAGGTCTCCATAAGTTGCGTGCAAACTTCTAGTTTGAGAATAGTATGTTCCAAAAATAATAGCTCATCATCGGATTGTTAGAATTTAATCTTCTTTTGTCAGCATATGGCTTGAGAAGTCCATTGTCATTGGGTAACATTTTCGTTCAATTAGAACACGTTTAGACCTTCGATCACCCATAAAACCGAGACTGTGCAATGCTGTGAATAGCTAATCATGAATGAACAAAAGCAGTCTGTTCCAAAATTCATATCGCACGATTGGACCGTTCAAATCCAATTGCCTTTGAAAAAGAAGACGCCCAATGAGTCCTTTGACTCCAGTTAAATTTGCATACCGATCGGACCACGTTTATGTCTTTGATTGAAAGAAATAACAAAACTGCGTTTTGCTGTAATTCACATTGTAGGGTCCAATTATTTTAAACCATGCAAAAATTCAAATTTATCTCGCACCTCCAAGAATCACATCATCCTTTCCCTCTTGGGAAGGATTCGTTCTTGAATCCAAATCTTTATGCGAATTCGAATACTCTACATAAGCTAGTAATAATATTGGAATTCTTATCGAAGATCGTATCATTCCCCATTTCTTGGAAAAAATCCGCCTCGAATTTCGAAGTTGCGATTGACTTTATCCAATATATCACAAGGACCATTCACATAAATAATGCTCAAAACAGGACACAAAACCATTGCAAACCTAAAATGTGGTTCATGTTTAAAACTATCTTGTTCCAATTCCAAACTAGAAATCACGATCGCCATGACCATTGGTGCCCTGTCAAGATCAGATATTCCTTGAATGGTTCCTGTCTAATCCCATCGTGATGGCACTGCATTCAAACTCGATGCGGGTCGTGGTACTTACCAAATTAGGTGATCTGATTTAGGCGGCTCCGCTAGGTAAAGAGAGCTTGGACCCTTTCACCTGTTTTCCTCAAGTGATGAATCAATTATAGGGACTACGACAATGTCGTCTGGAGAACTCAAATCTTCTTTTGGTTTCTCAACAATAAATGAAATTTTCTGTGATAAAACTTCCTCTTTTCTTGAATAGGCTATTTGTTGTTCACAATCTCGTCGGTCACGACTAGGCTAAGTACACTAGGATTGCTCTCCTCAATCTCATTGTCACTATATACATCTCCCCCATCGGCCACCTACATAACACGGTTGGACGCTAGGTAACCATATGTTCGAACCATTGGCACTTACAACATCTGATCTTTGAACTAGAACCTCTTAAAGTTGGCAGATTAGGCCTCTGGGCCGAGGGTTATTCCTCTACCACATTCTAAAAATTCTCTTGAGGTGGGTTAGGGTTCGAATTCTGAAAGTTTACCTTCTGATCAGATTCGGAAGGATCCTTTTAGGCCATTGGTTCACTCTTCTTTTCCTAGAAAAAAATGAATTTTGCGCGATTAACAGCTTATTCTTTGAATTGTCGCTCAATCATCTCTGCATAGGACAGTAGTTGCTCAATACCGTGGCAGTAAGGTGTGCGCCTTTCCAATTGGTGCTGAATATTCTGATTGAGACCACAGATGAAGCTCGCCTTGGCTAACTCAACATCTTCTTCTACTCCAGCCTTCAATTTCAAGGATAGCCTATCATGATAATATGCAACAACTGAACGATTACCTTGGTATAGACCTACCAGCTGATCTTTCAACTAACAAACATAGGAACCATGAAGATAAGCTTTCCTCATATGAATCATAAGTGCCCCCATGTCTCAATCGGAGCCTTGTGATCACGTTCCCTAGTCCTCCTCAAATTTCTCCACCAGGTCGATGCATAGTCTTTGAATTCGGAGATGGCCAACTTTACCTTGACGCTCTCGGAGAAGTTATGAAGCTAAAAAAATGTGCTACATTCATTCCTGCCATGCTAGAAATACCTAAGTATCATGTTTACCGCAAAATTATGGGATGGTCTGCTTGATATTTCTCAATGAATCTTGGTCCTCAATCTGCCTTAGAA
>JAOWBN010193206.1:0-15483 GCA_028565015.1 Pinguicula moranensis
AGGACAGGTACGGCTTCGGAAACGTTGAAGGGTTTGGAAAGTGTTTTATACCACCCTTGAGGGGTAAATGGGTAAAAGGAGAGTTTTTACCCTAATTTTCTACCCAATCCGTCGAATAAGAATGGTTACCAAACGTCGAATACAAGATTTCCTGACATTCGATGAAATACTACCAAACGTGGTACAAGAAAAGTTAACACTCGGTTATCCTTGTATCGGGATAACTGTTGGATAAGCGCTATCCGGCTACCAAACAGAGCCTAAGGGTGGTTGGAGGTCAAGAGATAAAGACCACGCTAGACTTGGTAAAACCGGCGACAATCGTCATAGCATGAGAATGTTTATGGGGTTGTTGCTACTGTGTGTGGATTTCCTAAGTATGCCCTCGATATGCTCAAGTGTGAGATCGAGAGATGAACACTTATATATTGTGAGAGGGGTGCTTCTACTCAAGTAAAAGAGAAAAATTCATTAAACAACTAGATAAGTGACTAAATGGTGAAGTCACTTGCTCTAGATCTCTCTTCCAAGAGAAAATATCATTTACTTTGCGTACGTTAAACATAAAATTACCATTCAAGTTGTAGTATAGTAACCAACCGACTCATCATTTGTCCAAATTGCATTAAACTCACTAATTTTGGTGCTTGTCATCTAGAATTCTCGTGGTTTGACACTCTTCTTATCACTTTATTACTTGTTTGAATTTGTGCACTTGCAAATACATCAACATCCACTCGCCTTCTTAAGCTCATCTTCTCTGATGTATGAACGTTCCAAGTTTTAACATATGACAACAACAAGTACTATGTCATTGTTGTTGACCACTTCACCAAATATGTCTGGTATTACTCCCTTAAACGCAAATCACATGTTCATGATGTATTTGTCAAATACAAGGCGCATGTTGAGAAATACTTTGACCCCAAAATCAAGTCCCTATTCACAGACAATGGGGGAGAATACATTGCACCCCCCCTTCTTAGTCACCCATGGCATTAGTTATCTCACTTCACCTCCACACACCTACAACACAGTGCTACTCTAAACACCGTCACATGTACATTGTCGAAACTAGTTTTTCCCTGCTTAAAAATAGCTCCATGCCCTTGGTTTATTGGAACCGTGCCTTTGACACTACCGTCTACCTAATTAATCGGCTCCCTACATCGCACTTGTACAAGGCTTCCTTTTTCGAGAAAATTTTTCAATCCAGTCCCAACTATACAAAACTTAGGATCCATCTCTTTGGCCATACACCAACCACAAACTGGAGTCCTGTTCCATGCCATGTGTCTTCATTGGCTACTCCCTCACCCAAAGTGCCTACCCGTGTCTCGACACTTTTACCTCCGGAGTTTATGTCTTGCGCCATGTTCGGTTTGTCAAGTCCTTTTTTCCATTACAGTTGTCTCAGTCCCACCAATCCCGGACCGACACCACCACGGTTCCAAACTTGGCTAAACTAGCATTCCTCCTGTCATCAGTGACTCTTGTGCCCTCCTCACCGTCCATGCCTAGCTCCTCAGATGCACCTTCCTACCATCCCTTACAGCCTCCCGTCTCTGTCAATACTTGCCATCACCCTACCGGTTGTCCCTGCTGACACAAACAACACCCTCTACCACAACATCTGACCCTCTACACAACTCTCATCACATGATAACATGAACAAAGAACTGTAGGATCCAATGGCTCGATTTCTAAAATTCCAAAAATTTTCAATTTCGGATCAACTGTGAAATCGAGCCATAAACACGTTTAATTCAAGTTCTGGATGAAGTCTTATCCAAACCTACCTGAATTTGGTCGAAAATTAGAGAACCCGTGCAAAATATGACCAAAGAACCGTGAATCATGGAGTTCCCAACGGAGGAAACCTCAACTAGAAGCATTCCCTGATGAACATAAGACTGCTGCTAGACCACAACGAGTTTTCTAGCGACCACGACATCGGATGAAATCACGGCAAGGATTTTCTTGAACGTTCGGTCGAGAGTATTCTTTTGGAAGAAGAAGGAAGCATGAAGTCTATCTCTGATTCTCGACCGACTAAAATAAATTCCTTTCATTTGGGCTAAAAACCCAAATGGAATTTAAAGTCATTGTACTCGAGTTTAGATCCAGCCCAATTGCAAATAATGACTTGGTCTCAATCCCATTGAATCCAATTCCATTAAAATGCAATTGAATTGGGTGATCCCACCAAAACCCAATTTATTCTTATCCATGAAACTCGCCAATTATGTCGCACATAATTAATTATTAATTCTTCAGTTCGCCAGATAGAGCGACCTGTAGGATCCATATCTAAATCAATAATAAATTAAACTCATTAATTTATAAATCATAAGCGGCATATAGCAATGCATTATGATCCGATCTAATATAGACACATCGTGATCGTATAATCCCATTTAGTATTAATTCTTTCGTCACTTAATATCCAATAATTAATGTCAAGCGTTGGAATGCCTCATATTTGACCATTAATTACTTTCTTGATATTTCAGTATATAATTGTTAGAATGTAACTATCCCATAATTACAAATGCATGCGTAACAATTATTACTGTATCAAGGGGCCCAGAGCTATTAATAATCTCATCCAAGATGAGATGAACAAAAATATCATCTTGATATTCCATACCTTCCAACATGAATCGTGCATATTTGGAAAACTTACCTTTATAACCCCTTGGTCAAAAGAGGCGTTTGATAACCTCACGTTATACACATTCATCACCCAAAATTATGAATATCTCAGATAACTGAATTAATACTATATGACTTTGCCGATGACAAAAAATACAATCCATCCAGCAAGTCAATATAGGTCGAGTCCAATACTCAGGTACCTCGTAAACTCGTATTTCATGTGATTAAATAGATACCTCATATCAATGATTTGTGAAACATGATCATGCATTAATCCACATGCTAGTCGATACAGTCATCTAGTTGTTCCTTAACTAATTACTTTAAAACTAGGGACTAATTTAGAGTCTTGATTAAATTATGGAGTTTCACAATTCGAGTCCTCAACCCAAATGATCCGTAATATATATACAAAACTCAATGAACAAAATGATTTTCATCATTCAGTATATATGAAACTAACAAGAGCACCATGCACTAGGTCACTAACTAACAAGAACAACGTCCATCACCCCACCCAAAAGCTTACCCTAACCACCTACCTCCCTACCTCTAATGACCATGAAACCACTACCATCATTCAGGCCCTTAAAGACCCTCGACGCCAAGACATGTCATTTGAGTTTGATGCCCTTGTTCGCAATGGCACATGAGAGTTGGTGTCATCTAATCAGGCGCAGAATGTCATTGGAAACAAATGGATCTCTCGTACTAAACAGTTACCTGATGGTTTTGTTGCCAAGTATAAAGCTCGTCTAGTCGCAAAGGCTTTCATCAATTCCCTGGGGCTGATTACCACTACACTTCAATCCGGTCATCAAGCCCACTACCATCCGCCTTGTCCTATCCATTGTCGTTAGTCGTGGATGGACTCTCAACAGTTTGGTGTCAATAATGCCTTTCTGTAGGGTCACCTGAGTGAGGATGTCTTTATGATGTAACCACCAATCTTTGTGGATTGAGGCTGCCCGTAGCACATGTGCTTATAGGTTTTGTGCCAATTTATAGTCAACATTTATGCTTAAAACTTGTTGCTCTCAATGGATAAAAGGTGTATTTTATATCTAATTCTCATGTTTTGCTAGGGTTTGATGAAAATATTACAAAAGCCAAAAACAAAGGATAAACGACCACAATCGCACGGTCGTGGCCCAAAAATTTACAAGTCACGACCCCGGTCTGGATACAACATGATTCTTTTGGCGGGAAAGTACAAAATCCCAAATGTATAAGGAAGTGTATGCTGACCATCTTGCCCTCATTTAGGGGAAAATATCTCTTCCAAAGATTCTGAAGGAAGATATCTTTCAAGACATATACCAGTCACTTGACATCTAATCACATCTATCTTTGGATCTTCTAATAAGCTTGGAAAGGAAGGAGCTCGAGTTCACTATTCATCCAAAGGGAGGTTTCCCCTTTTTTTTATTATTGTTGTTCTTGACATTATGAACTCAGATTTAGCTTGTTCTCGTAAAGCACGTGCCTTGAGTATGGGCTAAAACAGCCCTTGGTAGACTTGGAAGTTTATTTTGAATGTTTTAACTTTTTGAGATGTTTTTGATGTTGTTTTGTTTTATCGTGCTTTTTCCTAAACTTCATATGTCTGAACAACATTTATTAGTTTATTAACTGTAGTTGGAGGTCGAGAGACAAAAACTACGCTAGACTTGGTGAAACTAACGTTAATTGCCATAGCATGAGAATGTCTATTGGATTAGTGCTATCGTAAGAGGATTTCCTAGGTTTAATGCCTTCGGTATGTTCAAGTGTGAGATCGAGAGATGAATGCTTACATATTGAGAGAAGGGTACTACTACTCGAGAGAGATCAACAACCAAAAGAGAAAAATCCGGTAGACAACTAGATAAATGATTTTTTTTCTGTTAAGACAATTTTTTATTAATAAAAGAATATGTACAACTTTCTTATAAGAGATAAGAAAGTATAATGAGAGCGATACATAAAAAACAAAATACACGGCTAATAGCTCTTCTCACTGAAGCAGGGTGGGGTGGGGGTTAGGTCCACAACATTGGTCAAGTGACAGTTAGCTATGCAGGCTGCCATATGAATGACTACATGGGTCTTTATAGTGCCAGAAAAACAAGCTCTGTCTGCACACCTTATAGTATCAAAGTCATGAGATTGTTACTGTAGTCCAATAAGCAAAGACTTAATGGCTACTGCAACAGTGGTCTATTGACATTCAATTATGCAGGCCGCCATACAAAGTATGTCAGCAGGAGTCTTTACTGTAGTAGTTAGCGGCCAAGAAATATTGAATGGTGATGTGGATGGGTTTTTTTGAGGAATCCAAATAACCTCTAGGTTTTGTTAGATTTGGCGAGCATCGGGAATAACTAGTGAATTACAACTCTATTGTTCCGCAATTGGTGCATTGGTCTTTGCAGCCTTAATGCTTTTTGCTGGTTGGTTTCATTATCATAAAGCTGCCCCGAAATTGGCTTTGTTTCAAGATGTAGAATCTATGTTGAATCACCATTTAGCGGGACTACTAGGACTTGGGTCTCTCTCTTGGCTCAGCCTATTTACCTTATAGCATCGTAGTCATTTGATTGCTGCAACCCCATCTCTACCCATCCCTAACTAGATAAATGATTGAAAAGTTAAATTGAGAAAGAAGCTCTCCAAGGACACCAAGTGACAAAATCAATCACCCTAGATCTCGTATCCAAGTGAAGTTACAATTTTCATTTAGTTGCAAACTAAAAAATATCAAAACAACTTATTGACTTGTTATGTTTAAGTATGTTCATGTTACATTTGTAGTTTAGCAACCCATTAATTGATCATTTGTCCAAATTGCATAAAGTTTACTAGTTTTGGTGCTTATTATCTACAATTCTCGTGGTTCGACACTCATTTTTATTAGTTTATTACTTGTTCGACTTTGTATACTTGTAAATACGCCAATACGTTTTTGGCGACGTTGTCAGGGATTGTTTAACTTTGATAATATCAATACCAAGTGAGTTTTTAGCTAGATTGAATTTTTTTTTCTGGTTATTTGACTTCCATTTCAATTATGCTTTGGAGGTTGTGCATGAACATGTATGAAGGTGAAACTTCAAGTTTGGGAGACCCCGAGATCGAACAGACTTTTCAAGCAAGAAGGAGACCTTAATTAGAGGTGCTAAGACAATAAAGAAATATGGCAGATGTTGGTGATTTAGCCATAACACCAAATGAGGACGATAGACCTAAGGAAGATTTTGCTCTCTCTCAAGCCGAGGAGGAAGCCCCATCTATCCAAAGGCCTACCATTCAAGCCAATAATTTAGAGTTGAAGTCAGCCAGGATTTCAGTTATTGCAACAATATTCTACATATGGTGGCTCATCTACGGAGTATCCAAACTTGCACGTGCGAGCATTTGTTGAAATTTGTGACACTTTAAAGTATGCTGGTGTAAGTCAAGAAGCCATTCGGCTTAGGCTCTTTCCCTTTTCACTACGAGACAAGGCAAGGAGATGATTGCAATCTTTGCCATCAGATTCCATTCGTACTTGGGATGACTTGAGGAAACAATTCTTAATCCAATTCTTCCTACCCTCAATGACCGCAAGAATTCTGAGTGAGATAACTTCTTTCAGATAGAGACATATGGGGTCCTTGTATGAAGCATTGAAATCTTTCAAAGATCTTCTTAGGAGTTGCTCTAACCATGGTTTGCTACATTGGAGACAAATTCATGCATTCTACATTGGGTTAGAGAGTACAACACGGAGAGAAATTGGCGTAGTTGCCAATGAAATTTTTATGAAGAAGTCCTACAATGAAGCTTATACTCTTCTCTGAGCCATGGTACAAAATTGTTATTGTTGGCCGAATGAGAGAGAAACCCACAAGAAGATGGCAAGAAAATATGAAATCGACAAAGTAGATGCATTGGTTGCTGCCATGCATGCTATGAATACAAAGATTGAGACGTTGGTGTCCCAAGGGCTTTCTTCAAGACCTGTTATGATGGTGCAACAGCCATCTTGCGAAATATGTGCGAGAATTCATCCTTGAGAACAATGCCAGGAGGAAGCCTCGATGGATAATGTCCTAATGGAGCAACTGAATTATGTGTGAAACCAACAGAGATATCCCAACACATTTGAGCAAAACAAATTTCAACCCAAAAAAGAAATGATCATCCAAATATTTCTTGGAGCAACAACCAACATATCCCGAATCCTACAACCCAGAGTTCTGCATAGCTCTAGATTCATACTATGAAGGCACCTCACAGGTCTCCCAATGATGATCTCATAACACAAACGGCCACGACCACCAAGAGTAGTCAAGTACTTGATAGTGCAACTGGCCACGACCTCAAGGAGTTTCTTGCAGGAAACTCGAACTAACTTCAAAGACCAATTTGTAGCTATAAGAAATTTGGAGACTCAAGTTGGGCAATTGGCAAAACAGCTCTTTGAAAGGGCATTGGGTATCTTACCAACCACCACAGAAATGAACCTTAAGGAGCACTGTCAAGCTATAACCTTGAAAAATGGCAAAGAGTTGGAAGAAAACCCAAAACATGTCCCATGCAGCAAAGAAAAAGGCCGATCGAAATCCCGCGGAGCCACTGCCTAAACCAAATGATGAGCAAATGCCACCAATTCCCTTCCCTCAACGGTCGAAACAAAGGAAGTTAGACAAGAAATTTTAAAAGTTACTTGATGTTTTCAAGAAACTTCACATTGATATTCCCTTTGCGGAGGCCTCGGAGAAAATGTCATGTTATGTCAAATTTATGAAGGACATATTGTCCAACAAAAGAAAGTTTGAAGATTACGAAACAAAGGCCCTAACTGAAGAATTTAGTGCTGATTTTGTGAATTACATTTCATGTAAGGTAATACCCACAGAATTATCTTACCAACCGAAGAAAAGGTTTTTCTCTCACGTGAAGTATTTTCTGTGGGATGAACCTATCCTATACAAATTATGTTCTGACCAAGTCTTTCAAAGATGCATCCCCGAGGAAGAGATGGGCTCTATCTTAAATCATTGTCATTCTCTAGAATTTGGACGTCACTTTGGAGGAAACCGCACAACAGGTAAGGTATTACAATGTAGCTTTTATTGGCCATCATTATTCAAAGATGCTCTGTCTTTTGTGAATTCCTGTGACCGGTGCCAAAGAATGGAACAGATTTCCAGAAATAATTAGATGCCCCTACAATCTATACTCGACGTGGAACTCTTTGATGTTTGGGAACTCAACTTCATGGGGCCATTTCCACCTTCCTTTGGTCAAAGATACATTTGGGTAGCTGTAGATAATGTATTCAAATGGGTTGAAGCATTCACCACCCCCAACAAATGATGTTGCGATTGGGTTAAAATTTCGTTGAAAGAATATTTTTACATGGTTAGGCACACCTACATGCATCGTTAGTGACGGTGGAACACATTTCTATAATAGGCAATTCGAGTCTTTGCTCACAAAATGCGGAGTTTGTCATCTCACCGCTTTGGTGTATCATCCACAAACCAATGGTCAAGTTGAGGTTTGAAACCGTGAGATCAAGAAAATCCTGGAAAAAACTGTAAGTTCCTTCAGGAAAGATTGTGCAAGCAAGCTGGATGATGCAATTTGGGCATATAAAACCGCATACAAGACTCTGATAGGTATGTCTCCATATCGATTGGTATTCGGTAAAGCTTGTCATCTTCCCGTAGAGTTAGAACACAAGGCATATTGCGCTATGCGGAAGATAAACTTTGATATGCCAACGGCTGATGGAAAAAAGACCCTTCAATTTAATGGGTTGGATGAGCTAAGAAACGATGCAAATGAAAATGCCAGGATCTACAAAGAAAGAAAGAAGACATGGCATGACAAATGCATTTCGAGGCAACATTTCTACCCGAGACAAAAAGTGCTATATTGTTCAACTCAAGGTTACGGCTATTTCAAGAAAAATTGATTTCACAGTGGTCGGGTCTATTTGAAATTGTTCAAATATTTGTTCATGGAACGAATTGAAACTTCTCATCCTGAGAAGGAAACATCCAAGGTAAATGACCAAATATTGAAGTCGTATCTTGATCTTAGTGTTGTGAATGATAATGTCGCCATTCACCTTGAAGGCTAAAAGAACTTGATATCAAACTAGTGACGTAAAAGAAGCACTTCTTGGGAAGTAACCCAATCCTTTTGGTCCATACAGGGATGTGCCCTCACTCTCTCTTATATTCATTTATGCACTTATGTCAAAACTTAGCATGAACTTTAAGTTTGGTGAGGAGGTGATACATACCAATTCAAAAGTCGTAGATTTCATATAGTAGTTTTAATTTTTAGTAATAATGTTATCTGTGTAAAGTCAAGTGGAGAAAACCCCTAATTGGAGTATTTGGTGTTTTGCAATGCACAACCTGATTGGAAATCAGCAAGAAAGAATAAGTTTTCTTGGCCGCAGCCTCACGCTAACGGAGTCAGGTCCTCACCAAACCTATGGGAGATTCTGTTGGGTTTATGAAAAATGACAAAAGTACTCTCTAAGGCTTACTGAAATTTGAAAGTCAAAAATCACGCCCCAGAATCTGAAAGCAGGAAAAATACATGGCACCTCCTGATTTAACTCCACCAAATTACGCTGATGGCCCTAATTAGATCAACACTACCATAATTGGGCCACTCAAATCCCTACATCAAACACCAAAACCAGTTACTTCTAGCCCATTAAGTCCAATTATATAAACCTAAAAGATTCCTCTCACCCCCAAAAACATCATTCTCATTCACTCTCAAACCATACATCCGGACGTCTCCACTCAAATTCCAGTCGCTGGCCAGCGTTCGCTGGTTGCCCTTGCTAAAAGAGTGCTCTTGTTGAAAATGGCACAGAAAAAGGCTAAAATTACAAAAGTCGATCCCCAAGGGAAGTTTAAGGAAATCAAATCACAAGAATTTTACGATTCGACCGTAGGGTGCTTGATTTTATAAAAGAGAGGGAGCTTTTGAAGGAAATCTTGACAAATGTTTTGAGGATATGTCGAGATAGGGGTTGGGGTCAATTCATTGGTAGTCCGGGCACGCATTCCATCAATTTGGTGCATGAATTTTATGCAAATTTGATCATGGTAGAGAAAGGAAAAGTATGGGTTCGGAGATGCCTAGTTCCCTTTAGCCCCACTGAAATCAACACCATTTACGACCTCTAAAATATGGAAGAGGATGAATTCTCTCAGTTTATAGGTGCATACCTAGATTTGAGGAATATGCCCAATTGTTGTGTTCGCTCTTGATGAAGTAAAAAATGTCTACGGGACCCAAGGCTATTGAGTTTGGTGTTAACAAGGCCGACTGCCACACCAATATGGTCTTATAGCACATGTTCATTTGTGCTTGGATGGTGCTTACTACCCACAACGCCGACATCAAGTTGAAGAGGCTTCAATTAATTTTTGCAATAGAGACAGTGAGGAGCATTGATGTCGGGAAGATAATTTTCAAGGAGAATATCTTTGCGCTGGAAACGCGATCCAGCTTGTTGCATTTTCCCTCATTGATCATGACCCTCTTTTTTTAAGGTAGGCGTGCCTCTACCAGCCAAAGAAAAGTTGCAGCCCCTTGCTTCGGATATTGGGGCCGCTTTGTTCAAAACATTTGAGGCATATTCTGAAAGAATCAAAATTAAAGCTGAGGACATGCCAGAGTCATCTCGTTGTCCTAGATCCAAGTTGAAATGTGAATCTACTATTCCTCCTACGAACCTGTAGGCTTTCAGTGTAGTGCCAAGAGCTCTACCCATCCCTACCGAAAATGAGTGGGACTCATTCATGGAACACACATACCGTTGGTTTGCCTCTGTCCACACCAACCTAGTCCTCATGGAAGCAATCCAAGGCCTTAAGTTCCCTGTTTCACCACTGCCACCGCCTATGCAATTCAGCCCACCAACACCTCTTGGGAAGAAGGTTGAGGACTCGGAGGATGCGGATGATGATGATGAGAAAGATGAGGGCAAGGACCAAAAAGTTGGGGGTCGTGGCCTCAGACTCGGATTTGATGAAATTCTGAAGGAAGTTGCCTGCCTCAAGGGAGTACTGTTTTACTTTCCTTACCTTTTATCTCCACTGAAGGCATTGTTGCTTTAATTTGGTTGTTCACTTGGGAGATGGTATACCCACATTACTTTACTGCTGACTTTGTTGCATTCATTTGGTTGTTTTGTCTATTTACCGAACTATTTCATTTGGTTGCTTGCTTGTCATTTTGAACGATTTCATTTTCGGAATATGCTTTTGTTTGCTGCGTTTTGTTTACCTGCTTTTCTATGTACTTATGGTGCATTATGGTTATTCAATACGAGTCAATTGCGTAGTTGATGAGGATTGGTATTGGGGGCATTGTGGGGCCCGTATAGAAATGGAGTAATTTGAACTAAGTCTTTGTATGACTATCCATACCGAGCAGTTCTTCAAACTAGAAGCAAACCCTCCTAGCCTAAACAAATTGGGATAAATTATGGATACAAAAAAAGTAAAAGCAAAAAAAAAAAAGCAACCCCGAAAGTTTTTTTTAGTTGGGCATTTTATTTATGTGCACAGCTAGCTATTTCAAAGAAAAATAAAGAAAAAAGCATCAACTGTGTATATAAATGTTCTCAAATTGTGGTTTGTAGTAATGCTTTCAAGACTAATGTATGATCTTGATAAATATCTTATAAATTAAAAATAACATCTATCTTAATCGTTGACCGCTTTGGCAAGGCAAAAAGCGAGGGAGATGAAAAGGTTTGGAGAGTGGATTAGGATAAATTTTCACTCTTAGCACCTAATAAGGGGATTTACACCAAAAAATGGATGACCACATGCCAAATGTCAATTTTTTAGACAAAATAAATTTCGTACAGTAAATAATCGTGCGTCATGATACATGAATTCTCGATTGCTATATGTGGTTGTGAAAGCTAGTGCATGAGTACATTCAACAGAGGGGGTGCCATAAGATCCATAATAAGCTTTAGTATTGCTTGATGATAAGCAAATATTTCAGTTTACGGATATTTGATAAGTCGATTTTATACCAATTTATAGTCAACTTTTATGCTTAAAACTTGCTCTTATTAAAGGAATAAAAGTGCATTTTATACCTATTTCTTGCGTTTTGCTAGGGTTTGATAAAAATATTACAAAAGCCAAGAATTAAAGGATAAACGATCACAATCGCACGGTCGTGGCCCAAAAATTTACAAGTCACGACCCCGGTCTGGATACAACATGATTCTTTTGGCGGGAAAGTACAAAATCCCAAATGTATAAGGAAGTGTATGCTGACCATCTTGCCCTCATTTAGGGGAAAATATCTCTTCCAAAGATTCTGAAGGAAGATATCTTTCAAGACATATACCAGTCACTTGACATCTAATCACATCTATCTTTGGATCTTCTAATAAGCTTGGAAAGGATGGAGCTTGAGTTCACTATTCATCCAAAGGGGCGTTTCCCTTCTTTATTGTTATTCTTTACATTATGAACTCGGATTTAGCTTGTTCTCGTAAAGCCCGTGCCTTGAGTATGTGCTAAAACCTCTTTCTAGGGTATGATGTTGCCCTTGGAAGACTTGGAAGTTTATTTTGAATGTTAACTTTTTGAGAAGTTTTTGATGTTGTTTGGTTTTATCGTGCTTTTTCCTAACTTGCATATGTATGGCCAACATTTGTTAGTTTATTAAGTGTAGTTGGAGGTCGAGAGACAAAAACTACGCTAGGCTTGATGAAACTAAAGTTAATTGCCATAGCATGAGAATGTCTATTGGATTAGTGCTATCGTGAGAGAATTTCCTAGGTTTAATGCCTTTGGTATGTTCAAGTGTGAAATCGAGAGATGAATACTTACATATAGAGAGAGAGGTGCTGTTACTCGAGAGAGATCAACTAAAAAAGAAACTTTTGGTAGACAATTAGATAAATGATTGAAGATTAAATTGAGGAAGAAGCTCTCCAAGAAAAACAAGTGGCAAAATCAATCGTCCTAGATCTCTTATCCAAGTGAAATTACCATTTACATTTAGTTGTCAGACTGAAAAATGCCAAAAACAACTTTATTGACTTGTTATGTTTAAGTATGTTCATGTTACAGTTGTAGTTTAGCAACCCATTAATGGATCATTTGTCCAAATTGCATAAAGCTCACTAGTTTTGGTGCTTATCATGTACAATCCTCGTAGTTCGACACGTTTTTATCACTTTATTACTTGTCCAACTTTGTACACTTGCAAATATGCCATCATGTGCAAACCAGCTAAAGCCATCTAAGGACTAAAACCAGTTCCCCGTTCCTGGTACTCTGAACTTCAATACTTCCTTATTACCTAGGTACTCTATCGTTCTTCCTCGGCATTGAGGTTATCCCATAGCGCCATGGTATTCTACTTTATCATAGGAAGTATATTCATGATCTTCTCCACCGGACACACATGGCTGATGTCGTGCCTCTTCTTACCCATATAGCTACTTACCAACCACTACACCTTCAGGACAACGCCACTCTGACTGATGCCTCTGAATATCGTCTCATTGTGGATAGCTTTCAATATATATTACTAACCCGCCTGGACAATGTGTTTGCGATCAACAAACTCTCTCAGTTTATGCACCGCCCGATCGTCACTCACTGGGTTGCCGCTAAGCATCTACTTCAGTACCACAAGGATACCTCTATGACAATGGCCTGCTTCTCTAGTCCAATGCTCAGCTCAGTCTCCATGCCTTCTTTGAGCCTGACTGGGCTGGGAACAAGGATGACTACACCTTCACCAGTGCATACATTGTCTACCTGGGTGGTAATCCGATATCCTGGAGCTCCAAGAAGCAGCAGACAATCACCTATTCCTCCATTGAAGCTGAGTATCATGCCGTTGTTGCCATGGTTTCCGAACTTCGGTAGGTATGTTTGCTACTCAATGAACTTGGTTTATCCCTTCCGTTTGCACCAGTGATCTATTGCGAAAACATCAACGCCACCCATCTATGCTCCAATCCGATCTTTCACTCTCGGATGAAACACATTGCGATTGATTTTCGCTTGATCCGCGAGCTAGTTGAAAATGGTAGCCTCCGAGTCACACATGTTTATGTTGTCGATTAGTTGGCCGATGCCCTAACTAAGGCCCTGCCCCACGCATCATTTCTTCGTATCCATGACAAGATTGGCGTCTTCTCTCGGAGCTCCATCTTGCGGGGACACATTAAGGATGACACATCAAGGAAGGAAGGAAGACCAAATATAGAAGGCACAAGTATAGATGGAATGTCCGAGATGGAAGGAGGATTATCAAGTCCTATGGAAAGTCTCTAATCTATGGAAATGTCATAATTACATCCCAAGAGATCCTTCATTTACCTGTAATATTTATAATTAATTACCTTGTAATTATAGAGTTATTTTAGGGCATAGCCTTAGATACATAGTAATACACTTGTATGAATGTACACATACATTATGAATGGAATCATTGAATTCTCTCGATCCCATAAGGTAGATTGAATGAACAATACACTTTTTGAAGGAATAGTGTCATGCCTTGTACTTGTTCTTGAATTTTAACCGCTTGGATTGAATGAAAACTAATAACTATCGATGGCACTTCTTTACCAAGGTTCTGCTGGAAAAAATGCTCAATGTACGTCCTCGTTGAGCTTAGGAAGACTCGTCATTGTCACTATATATTGGAGTTTTTAAAGATTACATCCATTATTCCTCTCACCTAATGAACTCTTGGATCTCTCTCAATACCTGAGACAAAGTCTCCACCCAAACAATTGTAATTTACTGCTTTGTACATTTCAGTCAGCAATTTTCCCTCATTGATTCAAACCTAAATCTAATCATGAGAGCACCAATAATCAGAAGAACAATTGCAAAATAGATGCTAGAAGAAGAAGATAGTCTATAGAAATCTGGAATGAATCTGCTTCAATCGATGTGCCGATAATATATATACTTCATCAGCTTCTGATCTCAGTCGTTTCCCCTTTAGTTGTGATCCAACGGTCTTTAGTTGTCCACGTGCTCGGCACACACTTCTCCTCCTTGACTTTAATTGATACAATATCTGAGATTAGTCTCAATCACTACCTTCAGTGTCTGAACTTTGCCTCAATCACCACCTTCGTCCCGAATTTTGTTGGATTCTCTTTTATATTCACCTTTTCTGCCTTAACTGCTCCAACTAAAATTTGATCCCTGGTGTAGTGGGAACGAATGTGTATGTATTTGGAATTTTCATGGTACACCGGGTTCTTTGACAAGCATAGCACACTCTGGCTATGAGTGAAGATGGTAGCCTTCTTCCTCAACATACCAACTTCTTCCAGAATTACCTAAAGCCATACAACTTCATTCTAGCAATCTGCGATTGCTATATATTCTGCTTCAGTGCTGGAAAGTGCCACCATAGGTTGAAGCTAGGATTTCCAGCTAATGTAGTTCCCTCCAAGCAAAGTAATATAAAATAGTTGATTTCCTGCTGTCTTTATCACATGCAGAATTTCAGTTTACAAGACCAACTAAATTTAAACCATTAGTACTCTTTCTATAGCTCAAGCCTTCACTTGTTGTTCCTTTAGGGACCGTTTACTATACAGAATTATGCGTCATTATGACAGAATTCGAGCGTAATTCTATGTTTACTATACACACAGTAAGCAAAGCGGGTCGGAGAATTCAATACCATGACCCGCAATTTTTTTTTAAAAATCATGGGATTGGATCCCAAAAAATAATTTCCTTAAAAAGGTGGAATTGATTTCTATCCCACAAATCCTATCATTTTTCCTCCTCTTTTACCCTTTCT